>JAQFYP010004109.1:0-10081 GCA_034694865.1 Bilobella braunerae
TTTGAAATTGCTTTTCGAGCCGTAAATTGTGCATGTGCAAAATAAACCAATAGGTCTTCAGAGTGTTTGCCTACAATTATATGATACGGTTATCTCCTCCAAAAACTTCAGAAAAGTCCTATGCGCCTTGGACACGAAAGGTAAGGTTGAGGAAGTGTTAGCATTGGGGTTAAGGCTACTCTTTAAGTTGCAAAGGGAGCGGGATCGAGTCCTGGTAGCTTCAACTTTTTTTTTTCTATTTTTTTTTTTTTCTAGTTTTGTTTCTATATTTTCAGTCCTTCCAAACCTGAGGGTTCTGAGCATCGAATGGAGCCTTAGTGAATTATGTGCCTTTGATGAATTCTGCGCCGCTGCGCCGCTCTCTTTGCGCCACCTCACCGCTCTCCGCCTCAACATCCGCTACAACCAGAAAGGCTTTGGAAAATTCGCCGCGGCGCTCCTGGACGCCGCGCCCAATTTGACGTTGTGCGAAGTGACGCTGATTCTGGTTGAGTCGCCTGAGGAGCCTTTCTGGCCGTTTCCCGAGCGTTGCCGAGCCATCCCGACCATTTTGCTGAGACTCAACGTCAAGAGCTACGTCAATTTCGGGGAGAGAGTGTCGGGCATTGTGAGGAAGTTGGAAGAGTGGCCCAATGTGTGTCTCGTCGACGTCGTTTTGGGTCAAGGCGTGGACAGGGCCCTCATGCCAGAGGTCAAGGGCCTCATGGAGAGGCTGCTTGGCCACCATACAAAGGGCCTCAAGGGCCTCACCCTCAGTGATTGGCCAGATGGAGACGAGGACCTTGGTCCTGATCGTATCGTCCCCCCACAACTCGTTGCCTTGGAAACGCTTAACATTTACAACTACGGTGCTGACGTTCTCCAGCGCCCCATTCAATGGGACCGCTTGAGGGCGTTACATCGCGTAAGCATTTTTTTTTTCAAAATTTTAATTTTTTTCAAAATTCAAAAATTTGCAATATGCGTTAATTATTAATCCAATTATTGGATTACATAACAAAGTAATACAATAATTGGATTACATAACAAAGTAATCCAATTATTGTTTCTACTACGCCAGCCAAACACTGTGAAGACCTTTACATGCGGAGGTTTAACAAAGGCCTTATGGAGAGGTTACCCATCAACTACGCTCCACCGAACATTAATTATAATTATCTTTACATAACCAAAACTAATTAATGCATCCTAAGTAAACAATTGGTCGCAATGCAAAGTAATAACTAAAGCTAAATTTTACGTTTCTATGTAAGTTAAGTAACATTAGTTGAAAAAGTTTTACATGCTTGTTGGCCCCTTTAGTCAAGTATATACTGCAATTTAGGCAAATTACACGCGGCATCAAGCCCAATTTTTTTTAGAACAATAGAGTAATGGTATGCCTGACTTTCAGCCATGTATTAAATTTTAATTAAATATTATTTTTAATGGTGTCGGTGTCAGTGTCGTGCCCGAAGTTGGGTGAAAAGTTCAAAAAGATTTGGACATGCACATTTCCCCGCAATGTACCAAAAAAGGAAGTGGAAGTTGATTTTTTAAATGAGTTGAGAGTTGATTGTGCAATTCCATGGCGGGCCGTAGTTGTGCATGTAAAAAAAATTCCCGCGCCTACGCCTTCACAGTGTTTGGCTGGAGTATTACTTTGCTTTATAATGTAATTGTTTATCAAATTGTTTATAATGTAATTGTTTATTTACTTTATTTATAATGTAATTGTGTATACTTTGCTTAATTCCAATAGGTAACACTTGATGATACCCATGAGTCGAGTAGGTACTTCGCCAACACCGTGCTCGGCACGGTCAAGGTTTTCCGTCTCCAATACCACAATTACACCAGGGGCGACCCCTTCAAGGCGTGGGCCACGGTTTTTCCTAACCTGGAAACCTTAGTTGTCGACAACGGTGTGGACTTAGGGACGGTACCGGAGCGCCTCCGATCCAAGTACCAAGAGGCCCCCACGGACACAGATTGCTGGCTCGACCTATCATTGGTCGAATACTTCGTCACGCACATGCGGATGCCCACCTTCAAATCCGTCGCGTATGCACTCGACCACGTCGTCCGCCTAGCCACCACGCAGCTCTTTCCGGAGCCGTCTCGCCTCATCGGCGCCATTTTCTCGGGAATGGATAACTTGGAGGAAGTTGTGGAAGGGGCGAAGGAGGCGCCGGATGCGGAGGAGTATTGGGCGCAGGCCGAGGCGCTTCGGCGCCCTTGCATTACCAACTTGGAGGGTTAGACCACTTTTTTTAAAAATAAAATTTTTCAACAATTGAAAAAAAATTTTTTTTGGAGAAGTTTAAAAAATTTTGAATTTCAAGATTTAAAAAAAATTGTTTTCAGGTCTTCGAAACTTCTCCATTTTCTACCCGATTAACGACGCGTTTGCCATTGGAGTGTTGCTGCGTATGAAGCCCTTGGACGTTCTCGACATCTGCTCTGAAAAGGTAAGTTGAAAAAAAAATTTCAAAAGAAAATTGTAAAAGCTTGTATGAGCGTCGTTACAATTTTTAAAATTTTGAAAACATTTGTGTTCTGTTTTTTTTTTCAGCTGTCTAAAGACGTCCGGGAGAAAGTGGCAGTTCATCACAAGACAGTTCGCGAAGCGTCCTATTACGGCCGCTTCGGTAACATTGGAGCCGAAGAGTTTAATTAAAGCGGTTAATTAACTTTAATTAATTATGCTGATTACAAGAAGCTATTTTTTATAGAAGTACTTTTAGATATGAGCTATTTTTTTAGTTATTTTTTTAGAAGAATCGTGTCTGAAACGGAAATAGCTATGCGCAAGAGCTCACTCTCCGATTTGAGTGTGAACCGAAAAATTAAGATATAAAAAAATGCAAAATCGTCGCCTCAACTTATCAGCATAAAATTTTGCAAAATTTCTGAAATCTCGTTTTTGGATTAAAATTAAAAGTGTAGTACAATTTAAACTGAATGGATTGTGAATAATATAAGAATTAATGGAACTAATGTAATAAACTAAAACAATTGATTTTGGTAGAACTTACTAATTGCCTTGTTTAATTGCTCTAATTAACTGTCTTTGACAAACCAAGCTTAAGGGAGTGATGGAAATTGAATCAATGACTGTTTCTTATGACAATATTTTATAACTAAATTAAACTAGTGTTAAAGATCATGTAATCATGATTAACTAATTAATTTACAAACAGAATAGTGCATGAGAAAGTGTAAAAAAAAAAAAAAAAAAGTTGAAACAACAAGCTTGAGTTGAACCCAGTACAACTTCCACTTCAATCGTCGCTTTATCCACTACACCACAGGACATCGTTGGTTTGTAGCTAAATTTACGACCGGTTTGAATGTGTCCACTCCATTTGTGCTTCACTGATCGTGATCAGGGATCGGCCCGCAACCTGGACCAGTTCGACGCAAGTTCGGCTGCGCAGGGACCGTTTTCGAAATTTGAAATTTGTTCAAATTCAAAAAAATTTTTTTTCAAAAAATCGTTTTCAAAATCGCATTTCAAGTACGCTTGGACTTGGAAGATGAAAGCATGTACTATTGGTTAGATGACGAAAGTACTCGACTCTTCACGAAGCTCGTTGTTCTCACCTACGAAGGGCATCGCACCGCTTTAACAGTGCTTTGTGAATAGAGACAAGGTACAGGGAATGGTAGAATGTAAATTGAGTAGTTTTATTTTTTGTTTAGAAAGGCTTTGTATTTGTTTAGAAAGGCTTTGTACTTCTTTAAAAGATGCTTTGTACTTTTCAGTGTCGACAGGCGAGTCTCTTCCTCTCTTTGCGTGAGTTGAACTCGCACAAAAAGCATGAAGTTGATTCGACAGTGTGAGCCGTCCTACCACAAGTGGTATATAACAGGTGAATCTTTAATTAGGAATCATTTACTAATTGTTTACTTAATTCTGTTTACTGTCTGGTTAATTTCTGATTGTATGTTGTTTACCAAAAGATGTGTGTGCATGTCATGAGTTGTTTATGTTTAATGCTATTCGGTATCAAATAAATCGGTAATTAATTTTTTTTTGTTCTGACATTTCCGGTAATTCATTCGGATCGTGCTTTTGACTTGAAAAAAAATAAATAGCGATTATTTTCGTGCAGACAGAGTTTAGACAGATTTTTTTTTTTAAATTAGCATATTCTCTATTTGCAAAGCCAAACCAGCCCGTTCTACGGCGGGAGGATTTTATTTTTATTGTGTATTTACAGGCATGTTTCGCTTGTCTTAAATTTACTTTTTGACAAACAAAATACAACAACAAACAGCTACAAAAACCGCAAAAACAAAGTCATACAAATGCAAAATACAAATGCAACATACAAATGCAACATACAAGTGCAAATTACAAGTGCAAATTACAAATGCAAAACACAATAGCAAAATACAATGCAAAATATAAAAATGCACAATGGAATTGAAAGTTATTGCAAAACACAAGTTAAAGTACTAAGCTTTAAATTGAAATGCTTCTTCAAAATACATTTTGGAAAACGCATTGAAAACAGTACAATACAATGCAACTCAGATTTTTTTTAAAACTTTAATTGTTTGATATGGCATTTTTTAAAAACTAATTTTCATCTGATTTGATAGGGTTACTTTCTCAACTTTGTACTCAATCTCGGATTCGCAAATTTGTATAAATTTGTATCAATTGAATTTTGCATTTGTGTATTGCATTCGAATTTTGCATTGAGTTGCTCTGGTATTGGTATTCGTAGCTTGGGTAGTTTAAGGGAATGTAATTGTACGAATGTTCGTGCAAGAAGTCCCGTCTACAGCACACTTTGGCAAATTGCAGATTTCCAAAACAGCATTTTGAAAAATACTTGAAAGTAATTATGCTAATATGCCCAAGCAAAGTTTGGGTTTGGAAGTGAGTTTTGAAAACTATGGTGAGTCACAAAGTTCAAGCAATGAAGGCTTACTTAAAAAATGCATTTTTAATATTTTCTCTTTGGGGGATTTGTTAGACTCGTTAGAATGCCGACAAAGTTACTGTGCCTATAATTTTACTATTTACATTATTGCATCAATATATATTTAAAGTCATTATTATTTTGTCTATTATTACATGCATTCCACTCAGAAACAGTTCTCAAACAATTGAAGACGATTTATTGAAGCCTTTTAGAATAAATTTCTAGAATATGTATTTTGGTTGCTGGAACAAAAGTGTATTTCAACATTTCCATCATTTTTTGCGTTTAATGATAAGTTTAACAACATCAGACGCTGTTTAGCGCGTTTTGTCAACTTTTGTACAACTTGTAAAGAAACCGTACTAGACTGAAATATACCGTAGTAACACGGTCAACAAAGTAGCGCAAGTAGAAATTTTAGACAAAAGACATTACAACTTAGAAAATTAATAAAAGTATTAAAATTAAAAACATAGTTTTAGATGTAAATAGAGCAGCTGGTATCACTGGAACCTTAACAATTTGTTTCTTGCAACAGTAACGTTACAACTTTCTCATACTTTCCCTTTGAGGTCAAGGAGTCATTTTATGAAAAAAGGGAGTCATTGGGACCATCAAAATCTTTTGTTTCAAGCAAAAGTAAGTTGTGACTTTGAAATGTCATTTCGGGTCATGGGGTCATTTCCAGGTGAAGGGGTGCTCTGGGAGCATCTGGACCATCAATACGCTTTGTTTCACGCAAAAATAGGGTTTGATTTTGAAAGGTCATTTTGAGGTCACGGGGTTATTTTGGAGGTCATTGGGGGCCACAAAAATAAGTTCATAAAAATGTGGTTCTTTTTATAAGAAGAAGAAAGGTTCATTTTTTTTATGTTGTCCAAGAATGACATTTTTGACCCCTAAGATGTCAAAACGGAAAAACATTCTGAGAATGATCCTAATGAACTCATATCTGCAAATAAATTTGAGACACAATCAACAGTTCCTGAGATACTCGTGAAATTCCGACGGATCGTCGAAAACACAAAGTAGCTTTTACTTTCGCTTCCGTCACTTAATAAAACTAGAAATTTTGGTCTAATGAAGCTCATCCTCCAAACAAAACTCCTTTTTTACAATTATTTTGCGTAACTTCAGCCATGATGGTGTTTTTGACCTGGCAAATATTTACTCCATCCAATAATCCTCTTATTTACATTTTTATTATCCTATTCCATTGAAGTGCTTGACTAGCACTATAATAATAGAACCGACAAATTAAAAATGTAGGAGTTTATTTTTCATTTCTTCCTGATGACGTTCGAGCGAGAACCGGGAGACCATCTTTTAAATTGGGCTTGGAATTGCTTTTAGTAAAAAACCAGCGAGGGTTCTTTTCTTCTTGGCTGTTTTCCGGTTTTGAACCGTGGCTCAATTTATTTACAATTCTTCCAAGAACGTTTAAGTTCTCTTTGCTTGGCTTGTCTCCACTTGTTTCCGTCTCAATTTCTCCAGTCGAACCAATGTTCTTACCAGTAATATCCTCCACAGTCGCGGTAAACTTTAACAAATCTTCTTTTTTAGCATTAGCTTCATTGTCTGTTATGTCATCTAACTTCAAACCATAAATTTTGATGAGTTCTTGGTCAAGGGTCAGTCTCACGTCGTTGCTCTCCTTGATTTCTTTGTGTCGGTATTGAAAATAGTCACCAGAGTGTTTCAGAATAGCACCAAGCTGTAAAGACAAAGGGCTTGGGGTTGTAATCCCTTCTACCATTTGCTTTAAATACATGTGGGCGAGTAATATTTCAGGAGGGCCCTCCCTTTTTATAGTCAACACACTGCAACGAAGATATGTTGGATTTGAGCATACATGGTGAGAAAATATAATTATTGATAACAACTAGTTTACGTACCTTTGACCTTCTGGTCTAGCATTCTCAATTGTGCATTGGATACAAAACCATTTTTCATGGTGGTTGTTGAGAAATTTCAGCAAGTATATTTGCCCCTGTATTATTCAAAAGAAATAGTGTATAAACGAAGTGTACTCTACAGTATCTCTTAACACTATTTCCACAATGTTGAGAAATTAAAATGACAAGTGAAATTTAGTTATGGCTATAACGTAAATATTTTTTTTTTCTTTTACAAATGCTTTGGAAAATTAAAGTTAGTTTAGGTTTAAGACCAATACAATTTTTCATACCTGAACTGCAGATAGAAGGGTTGCAGATAGAATAGTGAAGAGTATGAGGTGGGCGGACATTTCGAATTGTCGATTTTAGTCTAGTTGAGTAGGTGGGTTATTTTTTTTTAATTACACATAAGCTTTAAGTTTAAAGCGCTGTATTTATACTGCTGAGCGGCTCGCACAACATTTTGCATAATAAAACTACTATCAAATTCTCTAACAACCCCACTACCAACCAACCTAAAATTTAGATTTGCATAAGTTCTGTACGATTTTTGTCACACCTTCCTGTCATGCCTAAAAAATTGTAGATGAATACTAGTTAGTTTTTCAAATTTTGCTTAATCAAGATAACGCGCGCAAGGAATAGTAATTTCAAACTTATCTAAAGTTTTCCGCAAAAGTCTTACTTGAATTTACAAGGTTGTAAGCTTGCTAAAACATGTAAAATAAACCGTTACAAAAGTAGCGTATTCTACTCGAATGAACAAACGGGGTCATTTACGGGGTCATAGATATGACAGGAAAGGCAGGGGTCATTTGTGTTTATAAAACTACCTGTAGTTTCTGTTTAGTCTAAAACTACAATTTTTAAAAAAAAATCCTTTTTACGGCATTGAGGGTCATTTAGACGGTCTTGAAATTTGGGTCATTGAGCCTATTCTAACTTTTTATTTTGTAAGTTGGCGGTGTTGGTCTAGTGGTTAGAACGTCCGTTTCTCCCCACTAGCCAGCATGAGAACGGTTATTCAAATCCTGCGATCAGCCAAAAACACGCTTTGCTGTTGGTTTTCCCCTTAAAGGAATTACATAGCATCAGAATTTGTGTATGCCTGTATCTCCTTGAACTACGAATACACAGACAGAGGGTATGTAAATTACCAGATAAGGTTTCCCAAAAGTGTTCAGGTAATTCTAAAGACTGGCCTCATTTGCATAGTCACCTGCAGATATCAGGCGAAACCTACGATCGTACCTGATTTCAGGTTGGTGTCCTCTCTTTGTGGACTAGGCCCTTAAAACAGCGGAATGTTACGGTCTGTTGTGCCCGCTTGATGACAACGTCTATGCTAATGAGCTTCTCATCCTTACCACATCCCTACCCTTCTTTTCATGTTGACCACCCGCCCTGCGGGAATGTCAAACAACGCTCGTTTTCCTCTACCTTTTATTTTATGGAGAAATTGAAATTTTTAAAAAACAGATTTTTCAAGTTTGGGGATATTGAAAAATCTAATTTTTTTTATGCAAATGCAAATGAGGGTTGTCTTGAAGGCTATCGGGTAATTTCCAATCCCCTGTCTGTGTATACCTAGTTCACGAAGATACGGGCATACACAAGGTCAGAGGCAAGGTAATTCCTTTAAGGGGAAAACCAATAGTAAAGACTTTTTTGACGTTGATCGGGAGATTTGAACCCTCACGTTGGCTAGTGGAGAAAAAACAAACGCTCTACCCATGAAACCAACACCGCTAACTATTTTTCAGATTACAATAACTTTTCATTTAAGACAAAATCAGCAAGAGAAAAAAGAACAATTTTTTGGTTTTGGGAGTCACTTGTGGGTCATCGAAATGAGAGAGAAGGAGTGTTCCCATATGACCCATCGCCCAACTTGACCTCACCCTTGACCTCGAGAATATTCTATGAAAAACACATTTCAAAACAGTTATTCCGTTCAAGAGTTATTCCGCAGCCACACGGAGGGTCAGATGGAAGGTCGGACGGACAGAACATTCTGAAAGTAGGCATAAGGGGATTTGGTTGTGCATTTTTGGTATGAAGCACAGTAGCTAAAGTAGCTAATACGCTACTTAATAATCATTTCTTTTGTTTTTCAAGGTTGTATCATTTTGCCTTGCTCGAACGTAAAAAACAATTTTTCCAAAAAAGTAGTTTTTTTTTTGTGTTTGCGGAGCGATTGTCATCAGGTTGTGTAAATGTTTTGTAGATGTTGGCAAGTCGGTAGGCTACGGGATGGGAATGCGATGTGTAAAATATTGATGACAATAAGTTGAAACCTTCGTGTTAAATTCTATTGTCTACTAAAATTACATTATTTACAAGAACAAGACCGTTTCTAATTGTTTAGCATGTTAGCCATGTTAATAATTCCTAACAATAACTAAATTTTTACCCATTGTATTGACCCATAGGTGTTTGATAACCGAAATTAAAGCGTTATTAGTTTTCCACCTTGGTTCTGTATAATCTATTAACAAATTGAACATATGTATCGTATTCCGCCTTTTGTCTCAATACATTTTTTCTGCGTTTGCTTTAAAATATAGCTACAAAGTACAAAGGCCAAAGACACCAACCTGACATGAGGTACGGCCATAACTTTCGCATGATATCCGCACGTTACTCTATGCAAATGAGGGTTGTCTTCAGGATTACCTCAAGGCTATTGGGAAACCCATCAGGTAATTTCCAATCCCCTGTCTGTCTATGCTTAGTTCAAGAAGATACGAGTATACACTAGGTCAGAGGCAAGGAAATTCCTTTAAGGGGAAAACCAATAGCAAGGACTTTTTTGACGTTGATCGGGGGATTTGAACCCCCGTTCTCACGCTGGCTAGTGGAGAAAAAATAAACGCTCTATCAGACCAACACCGCTAACTATTTAGATTTTAATAACTTTTCATTTAAGACAAAATCAGTAAGAGAAAAAAACAATTTTTTGGTTTTGGCAGTCACTTGTGGGTCATCAATATGAGAGAGAAAGAATTTTCCCATATGACCCATCGCCCAACTTGACCTCGCCAACCACCAACCTGAAATTAGGTAAGATAGCAGTCGAGAGATCACTACGAGTTAGGTGTGCGTTTGTCTCTCCTCTTATCTCTGGAGCGTGGATGCTTATCGTCCTTTGGCAATTTTTATCTATAGGTGATCGAGACCAGCAACATTGACGTTTTTCTTTCTCCATAGAGAAACCGAGTCTCGATCTCCGGATGCCAGTGGAGAAGCATTGAAAGCTTAACC
>JAQFYP010004110.1:0-10079 GCA_034694865.1 Bilobella braunerae
GTGGAACCTGTACACCTGCAACCTGTGGTTTTCAAAGATTTTAAATGATTACCTGCGCCCAACCTGCAGGTTACCTGTAAACCTGTACAGTTAACTGCATTTACCTGCGCAGGTCCCACCTCTGGTACGAGGGTTGAGAAAGGGCGTGACTCAAAAACTCGAAATGAATATCTCATCGATATTAAAATATTTTATTTTATTCAAACTGAATACGTCTTTTTAAATAATTCAACTGTAATAATCTAGCTGCACTATTACGTTGATTTGAGCTAAAATTATTGAAATTGTAAATTAATAAACTTCAGGGCTGCATTGCTATTAAAGTACGATTTCCTTTACTTCAAAGTTGCAAAAAATTGTTCCTGAAATTGATAGCTTTCTCCACATAGTGTTGAATAAATGTGACGGTCACTACTAAAAAAAGGGTTATCAAATATTGCAAATAACGTATTTTATGTTTAAAAGAATTAAATGCGAGGTGGCGCACTCACAATATAAATTTATAGAAGTAGCAACTTAAACAAAGGAATTAAATTTCTAAGTTAACGCTTTGTTGAAAAAGTTCCACTGAAACACTGATGTACTTTAAGTTGTACACAAAAAACGGAACATCAATTCCATAATTTTTAAAAACTAGCCGAAATTGTCAATTGCTAATATCCAATATCAAAATACTAAAGTTAGTGCTAGATAAAACATTTGAACAAAATCTCTGCTCGACATGTTTTCCCTGCCGTGCTAGTGTTCATTTGCAACGACAAAAATTTCAGTTATTCTCAACTAATTTACGAACTCTAGGAAGCTTTTTCTTTAACATTAATCTTAAATCCAGCCATTTCGTTTCCAATTCCTTGTACTTTATCATTATAATTTTTGAAATACCTACCCATTTATTGGAGCAATGTTTGGAAGACTGGTGGCGGGCCTGGTTGAGCAATTACATTTTTAGCACAATTGGAGTTTCACAATTGAAGTACAGTTCCTAAGAACGCATGCACGCATCCACAGCTTCCAAATGGCAAATCAGTGAATAAAATACCAAATAATGCATTGCTCTAATGATAACCGACTTACGCACATTACTTTTAATTAAGTGAAAAGTTGGAATGCGTGAGGTTTAGCGTAGTTTATCCTCACGCTAAATCTCGTAGTTTATCATGTTTGTAAAAAAAAAGGGGCATCATTTTTAGTAATCAAGAATTCATTCGATTTCTGAAACTTGTTCTAGCTACTGGTAGTGCTCTTTGGACGTAGTGCCAAATATTTCGTTCCCATATTAGCAGATTTGCGTGTCAATAATGTAAAATGATGCATTATTGACCTAAAATACTCAATATACATTTTTTGAAATTTTTGCATCAGTAGATGTAGTAAGAAACTTTCAAAAAATTTAAGTTGTTAAGCAGTTTTAGGAATTGGTGTTTTAAAACTAATTTTTTAAAACTACAATTCAATTGCAAACTTAACTAGCCTAAAATTTTTATGGAAACAGGGTGAAATCTTGCTAACAAACCATAAAACTGCTTACAAGCTATTGTTTATTAATATACTAGCAAACAAACCCGCCCTAAAACGGGAGTAACCAATAATGATACCCTGGAAAATTCCATGCCAGAATTTTTAAATCTTAAATTTTTAAATCTCCAACATTGAATTTACATGTTAAACTCAACTTCAAAAAGTTAATTATTGTTAATTTTTAATCATAATCCACTAATTGGAAATTGGTTATGAGCCAATTAGAGGTAATAGTTAGCTTCAGCGTACGTAAAAACGCCCATTTGCATGTCAAACTCATCTTCCAAAAGTTAATTATTGTTGATTGTTTATCGTAATTAACTAATTGAGATCACAATTAAGAAATGTATTCAATATTTAAAACAAAGTTTTTCAGACGTTTCAAAAACTTTTAGTGTTAAATAAAAGTAAGAAAAATAAAAGTTGGTAGAATTCGAACCCGCGACGTTATATGTTCGAGTTTATGACGACGCTTCTAACCATTAGGCCACAGGGCCAGTTGTTGTAAATCAACAGAAAAGAGTTTTTTTTGTCTTTGCCTTGCGCCTCAAGGCGACAGCCGCCAACCAACTTCGTTTCATAGAATAAAATTTAAACTTAAACTATTTAATTGAATTGCAAATTTAACTAGCCTCAAATGTTTATGGACAAAGGGTGAAATCTTGACAACTAACCATGAAGCTGCTTACAAGCTCTTATTTATTATTATATTATTAGAAATTCTGCCACGGGACTACAAGCTACACCACCGCTATCCTCTATGTGCTTTGAAAGTTTTGTCAATTCAATTCTTCGTACAACAAATATTTCCTCAACTAGATTTGGCCCTGTGCGGTTTTAGGCTCATCTAATGTAGTAATCCACTAATCTACCTATTTTAACAGCTTTCTGATACGATATTATGCTAAATTGTCAGCATAATATCGTCAAGAAAGTGTACGACACTCTTTTTTTTAGAGAAGCTTCAAACACTCGGTTTGAATTAATGTAATTTTTAAGTGCCGCTAACATTACAGCAACTTGCACTTCTACTGATGCCTGAGAATAGGGATATTACAAACATAAAAAACATCGCAAATTTAATCCAGAATTGTGCTTAAAATTAATTTTGAAAAATATATTGTTAACCCAAATGTCTTATTTCTTGTAAATTTTTAAAACAACCCGTTTTTTTATTTATACCAAATTGTCTAAAAAATCTATCTACAAAAAACTACAAATTACAAATAGTGGGAAGATACCCCTCGTGGGGTATAATCCCACGATGTTATAATCTCTTTTTAGCATTAAAATTCTTTTATGAAAGCTAAAAATATTGCAAGATTGCAGTTGTAAACTGCCGAAATTCACTATTAAAAACTCAAAGTAACGTGTTTGTAGCAAACTTTTACTAGTACAGCGAAGATTTTCTTTAATTTTGGCAAGTGATTGGCGGAATTTTGGCAAAACGTTCAATTTTATTAAGATTTCGGTGATTTAAGGGCAATGGTTTGAACCTGTGTTTTATTTAAAAAAAACAATTGGTTTAAATCATTATTGGTTTAAATTAACTTGTTTTTAATCATTGGTTTAAATTGACTGGCTTAAACCAAGACACCCTGCGTCTAATTTAAATGTTTGAGACGTAAAAAATAATAAGGTAATGGATAGTGAATAATAAAAATAAGAACAAAAATAAAAAAATTAAGTATTTAACTAGTATTTAAGTAGTAATTTAGTAAAAATTACTTATCGAGTAAGCTTTAACTCTTTCTGGGTTAAGAAATAGGGTAAAATGTACAGATTTTTTGAAAAGTTGCAGGTTACGGTGTCTATTTCTTAATTTTTAATTAGTCGTAACTCGCGCATGCGTGGAACTCAGCAGCTGCCAACTTGCAAAAAGTCGTTTAATATGTTGCATGAACGACTCATTATACGTTGTAAAGGTCAAAGGTGAAGTAATGTTTGGAGATATGTCATTGGGGACTGATTTCCACTCATTTCGACCCTGAAGGTGATCCCTAAGACCCAAAATTTGTTTTTTTTTCTAATTTTGCTTTTAATGAAAAGTTATGTTATGATGGTACCAATGGCCCAGTTGACCCCTGGCCCTTCCGCACTAAATGACACCCACGCGTAACCGAGAATTGGTTTTTTTCTTCGGGCTTTTACTAATTTTGCATAAAATAAAAATCTGATGGTACCAATGACTCAAGTGACCCTTTTCCCCTAAATGACCCAACAAAGCTATCAATAGAAGTTTCGTTCCATATAACCGTGGTCAATCAGTCTCGAATCGAAGTTAGATCATCAGTGTCACTTTCCAAAGTCTCGCCAGAAACCCATGACTATACAAGCGCTCATATTATTGCAATATAAGTAGTACTATTTGCATAATACTAAAGAGCGTTATTTAGCATTCCTGTTTAGCGGCTGCTCAACATGTAAGGTTGTGGATAAGAATATGGTAGAAAGGACTTATTTTTATGCATGTACGCAAATGAAAGTTTGTAATGTATGTATGTATTTTTATGGAGGGTGTAAACACAACGCTCAGGGCTCAGCGAACCCATTTTAGCAACTTCGGTAGACTCACTGCCAATTTCTTCCCTATCGTCTCCGCACCGGTAGTGGAGTCGAATCTTGGATACTCAGCACAGAATGTCATCTCTACGACTCGAGGAGCTTCAACGGAGAAGTTTAAGCTTCCACGCAATCAATCCGCTATGCAGATTATTTAAATAAGCTAGTACTTGAGAGATCACTTCGAGAATCATGTGTGTTTCTTCTCTTCTGCCTGCTCTAGAGCGTCGACGCTTATCGTCCTTCGGCAAACTTTTTGTTTGGGTGATCGAAACAAGTTACGTCGACGTTTTTTTGTCATGGAAAACTGAGTCTCGATCTCCGGATGCCAGTGAAGAAACAATGAAACCTTGACCACTGGACAATCAGGCCTCGTAAAAATAAACGCAAATACGCAAATGAATGTCGCCTGAATTTGCACAAGGCTACTTGGAAACCTCCATGGAATAATTTCCATGGCCTCTGATTGTGTGGCTTAATCACGAAAATACGTGTATACGTAAAATCAGAAGCGATGCAATTATTTAACGGTGGAAACCAATAACAAGGGCTGCTTTGCTGCAGATCTCGAAATTCAACCCACGTATTCAGGCTGGATAACGAAGAGAGACAGAAGCTATTGACCACTAGCCCATACTCTACTCACATGACAAAAGAATGGAACTTTGAGAAATTGTATTTTGTTGACTTCTAACACTTTTAAGTATAGAGTTAGGAAAAGGACGGTAGATGGCAATTTAACAATTGTCAATTTGATAAAAACAACTTCGGACATAACTTGGGTTCGTATATTTTAGACATTGAATTTTATCATTTTTATTTGTTTACGATAGGTACGTAGTTTTGCACTCCTTGTTACAAACAACTGAGCGCTTTATTACAATTTTTTAATTTTCCCATTTTCAAAATGTGACTTCAACTAAAATTTCGTACGGAAATTTGCCTTGGAATTTTTATTGGTCATTGGCTATTAGAATGATGCCGTTAATTAAATTATACAGTTCATAGTGAGAATGTTTTTATGGTTTTATAATTTTAATGTTCAAAAAACTTAATTGTATTTAGCAGAAACAAATTACTGTATTTCAAAGTCAAAGAAAGTTCTTCACTGTTTTTCAAAGAAAGTGTACTTCAGTACATTCTTACAAAAAGTTGTACGTAGTAGCCTTCAAGCTCGCCTTTGTGATGTGCTTCAAATTGATCTAGTCCAACTAGTACTTTGTTTAAATCATCCGCAAACTTTCCCGTTCTGGGTTTGAACTATAGTAATACAAAAAAAAAGTAAACCAAAAGTCATTTACCAACGACCATAATCTCCTCAGGCATTTGCGCTTACTATAGTGTTGAACTCATTACAGAAGTGCTTTATAATGACCTCTCCACGTCCGGCGTGCTTCTGTTCTAGTGTTTGCGCGTTTTTGCAAACAAAGTTTGTGAACACGTAGTTAGGGATCGCGCTAAAAGCGAGGCTATTAAACATGAATTCAACTGTTAAAATTCTTCCAACATCAACATATGCATTTCTGCCGGATCCAGCGCTTTCCATCTTCATGATTAAGACAGCCGTGAGGCCCTGCCCAAAATCCCGACTCAAAGAAGTTGCCAATACAAGATGTGGATAGTGTTCACGGTTATAAACACGCAACAAGTCCTCAAACTGGGTTAAAAATAAAAATGTTATATTTTGTTGCCCCTCACAAAATCTAATGTTAAGAAAAGTCTGCTTTTGAGAAATTAATTTTTCTGCGAATTTAGTTTAGTTCAAAATACCTTCAAACTTTTATGACATTGTAATTTGTTCCATGTTAATTAGAATTGAAGAAATAGTGGTGGCTACGGTTTTAAAGCTGCAATTAATTATTTTTAAAGATTTATTCAAATACATGCTGAACTTACTTCTTGTATTACATCTTGTGTCAAGTACATTCGTGCAAACATGCACTGAGTCGCCACGTAGTCGGTAGCCATTGGATTGTATTCTGCTCTTGATAAACTGGAACCAAAAACAATGAAGTAAATTATTGGTAAGGGAACTTGCATTTTCCGTCTAATGCTTTTAGAATGTTCGAGAATGAGCAGTCACAAAATTTTGAAATAACCTGCAGTTAGATTTTCAGCCAGAGTGCTTTTATAGGATGTACTCATGGTGGTTCTTATTTGAGATACATGTCTGAGTAAATATAAACAACTCTGCTAGGCGTACTGCCTAGCATTAATTGGCATGCTAGGCGCTGGTACGCATTGTTTAACTGAATAGCACCGCGGCTAAAAATGCTAGTCCCACTCTGGAGGCTAGAGAATCCCAAGAGCTAGTTCTCCACATTGCAATCGTTTGATTAAACACGGAGCTGGTTACCCTAGTGGGTTTTTAACACAATGCCAAAATCGGTGCGAGGTCAATAGGCACAGAGCCCCATATCCTATTATATGTCGCACCTTCTTTCTGAGAAAAATGCAGAAACCTGTGTACGAAGTGAAAGTGTACGAAGGATAATAGACCAGGTTACAGTAATATAAACCTAATGACAACAACCCATACCTATAAAAGTTAAACTTTCAGTAATTTCAAGCAAATTGCTAACTTAAAACTTAAGAAGCAATCAATAATTCACTAAACTCTTTTTTGACATTTGCCTACGGCCTAGTCAACTTGCTTCTGCTTGTGCTAGTGAGTGGAGGAGGGTGGTGTCAGCCTGTGAGTTGACTGGAAAGTTCCGAGGACTGAAGCTAATAGAGTTTCTGTTGGGCAATAGAGGCTGAGCACCGCTTTACGCATACGACACAACTTCAACGACCGCAACTTTCCAAGCGTCCACTCACCAACCACTACCACACCACCACTATTTTGAACTGTGCTCTGTGCTTCCAGCGAGATTCGATCTCGGCACATACCCAAACTAGGACAAGGGTCCTAACACCCCGGACTTCGGGCCGTGGGCATAAGTTGTCTGAAATTGAATTACCATAATTTTGATTATGAAACTCTGCTATCGGCCAATATTTCCCTGATAATATTACCAAATAAAAAAAGGAAATTTCAGTAGAATGGATAAAATTTACCCATTGACCAAACTGAACAATTTTCTGTTATATTTATTGTAGTTGTATTATAATGAGCTTTCATTAATAGTATATTATTTACACTGTTTTTTAGAAGAAGTAATAGCAATTTAAACAATGTAGATTATAGCTAAAGTATAAAATCGAAAACACTTTAAATGTGTTAAAAAAAATTTATATGTTTAAGTTTTTATGTTTTTGAAAATAGTTAACGTTTTTAGGCGAAGCTTCTTCTAATAATAAAATTTATTTAAAAATTTTCAAAAACAATTTTAAATATGTTTATAAAATTCTTGTGGTAGAAAAAAAACATGACTTTTTTTGCAATTAAAAAGATTTACATCGGTAACAGGAATCTAAATAAAATTAAAATGCTATTAAGATATATATTCTAGAATACATTTATAGAAAATGTTGTGAATTTTAATCATCTCTCAAAAGAAGGCTCAAAGATGCTCAAAGTTGTTGCGCTAACACATGTAGGGTGCATTCAAAACACAGCTGAAACAACTTTTGCTGAACATGTCCTATGTTTTGGATTGATTTTAAATGTGTAAAACTTAGAAACCTAAGTGTATGGAGGGCAATAGACCAAGTTTCAGTAATAAAAACCTAATTACAACAATTCATGCCGATAAAAGTTCATTTCGAATATATAGCTCTGCTATCTGCCAAAAATTTTGCACACCATAATACCGAATAAAACAAGGAAATTTTAGTAGAAAGCGCAACAAATACCCACTAACCAACCGAAACGATTTTCTGTTACATTTATTGTAGTGTTATTATAAGGACCATTTATTTACAGTATATTATCATCCACACCAATTTTTGAGAAGAAGTAATAACAATTTAAACAATGTAGATATAGTATATAGTATAAAGTATAAAGTTAAAGTATAAAATTGAAAACATTATTTTTATATTTTTTATAAGAAAAATAAAATTTATGTTTTTATGTTTCTTAAAATAGTTAATGTTTTTAGGCGAAGCTTCTCTACCTAATAAAATTTATTTAAAAATTTCCAAAAACAATTTTGAATCTGTTCTCTTGTAGTAGACGAAATACATGATTTTTTGCAATTAGCAATCTCCTTTACACGTTGACCACTCGCCTTGCGGGAATTTAAAATAACGTTCCTTTTCCTTTTGAACATAGTTTAGAACTTCAGTCTCCGTCAGCCTGAGCCAACTAAGCTAGCCAAAGTGCGTTAAAATCTGCATCCAGCCGCACTAAAATATTCGTGACTGATTTTATTGTGTTTTCCCTTAAGAAATTTTAATCCACTGACCTTGTGTAAGCCTATGTCTTCCAAATTATGCTATAGTCAGAGGACATGGAAATTCTGGGATAAGTTTTGCCAGTACCTTGAGGTAGTTCACAATACAACCCTAACCCTCCTTTGCATACATGTATGCTAATTAGTCCTTCCTTCCAAACCCCTTTGCTGTCTCTCGCTGGTTGAAAAGCACATAAGCCGCAATGTCGATTAACGCTCCTTTACTTTTTTTTTTACTATGATACCAAAAAACTCGGTACAAAATTTGAACGTGAACAAAGTAACATTTGACTTTGGAACTACCGGAAACAATTTTTTTGATTTTAAAATATGGAGCCTGTAGCGTTTATTTATGTAATTCAATGCGTTGAAAGCATCAAAACAGAACATTAGGACATCTGACTTTTGGCTCTGCGGAAACTGGAGGTTTCGGTCGTTACGTTTACTCCGGTTTCCTCCCGATACCAACATTTTTTTTCTATAATATACGGAGCATGTAGCTCTAAAAATGATTTAACAAAAATACTTTGAAATTGAGATTAACCTTTAGCATTAAAAAACAAGTAAACAAGGCCGGATGACCGGCGTTTAGCCCAACACCACTGGAGGTAGCGACGTAATTCTTAGGGATAATATAGAACGTGCAGTTCCAGTGGTTATTGCAGACTGAGAAATTGAGGAAACTTTTGCTAGCACAAAAATAGTTGTACAAAATAATAATAAAATAATAAGGGGCAAATGATCAAATACTGGGTCAAATGAGTTCGGCAAAAAATGTGGCCCATTTTTTTGGGTAAATGTTTATTGCACTAGATCCAACTACTTATGTTTAAGATAACGCGACTCTTTCATGAAGTCATGAGGACTATTATCTCACATCTGCTGTAATAATTCAATTTTTGAGCTACAGGTTGTCGCAACCACATTTTTTTTTGCATACAATTTTACTGTAAGGTAAAGAAAACCGTCGTGTAGTTAAATATGAAATAAGTGCTATAAAATAGTTTCTGCTTGAAAGTATTCCAAAAACAAACTCTAGATGTGTAACCCTTCAAACATTTATGAAAGTTTTTCTCATCGTTTTCATGAATTGGTTAATTTATAAATTAATCCACTGGACAAGTCATGCTTGGCAATTGCTAAAACTGAACAAATTTGCTAAAATAAAATGTGGTAAAACGGTCAACAAAGTACTGGAAGTAGAAGAATTATACAGAGGACATTAGGTTTTAGAAAATTATTAAACTTTTTTGAATGATAAACAGAATTTTAGTGTCAAGAGACCATCTGGGATAAATGCAACTATCTAAAAAAAAATTCTTTGAAAATTTCGCCATTTTTAGATGAAAACTTCATTTTCAATTGAAGAAGTTTTCCTGGGTTTTCGAAGCCAACTTGTCTTTTACTTTCATACAAAAATAGAACTCGACCTTTAAAGGTAGTTTGGAATTATAGAGGTCATTTTGGGATGAAGGGGGTCAGGTTCATCAAAAATCCATAAATTGTTGGAAATCATCAAAAGGGTTTAATTTAATTTAATTTGCTTCCAAACGCTCATCCAGCAGTGGACCAGATTATACGCGAATCTCATATCCAGAACAGTCACGGTGGTATCCAATTTCTAATGGGAACCCTTCGAGAAAAATACTGGATTCTACA
>JAQFYP010004111.1:0-10078 GCA_034694865.1 Bilobella braunerae
AACGAAAGCGTTTTCACAATTTGCAAATTTTACGCTACAGTAGAGCGTTTTCACAATTTGCAAATTTCCTACTAAATCTCTGCACGATTTGCAAATTATATGTGAAGGCTCTGAGCAAGTTGCAAATTCTTTAAACGAGTTGCGGATTGTGTGCAAAATGAACAATTTGCAAATTTTATGCAAATTGAACGTTTCATGATATCGACGCTCGTTCACCTGAGTTTATCAACTTGCCTTAGTACCTCGTGTGCAAAAATGCTTTTTTTAAACTTATTTGACGATTTGCACAAATCATACTTTTCGCATTTGCTCTGTCCTCAGAACCTTTAGCGTCTTAAACGGCAGCCGTCATTGTTTTTTGATACCTTACGACTTCGCTAGGCGGCTTAAAAATTTTGAAGTAGAAGCGAAAACCGTGGACATCGAATCGCTGTCAATCGCTGCGCCTTGAAAATTTTGTATTGGAGTGAAGGCCTTCCATACACAATCGCTGCAAATCTCAAGCGATTCAAGGTAAGTTGACCAACTCAAGTCAATTCATGTTCTTTTTCTGATTGGGACTGATTTAGACCTATTTCCGCTGTTACTTTCCAGGAAGGTTTTGAACAGCGTCATGGAAGGTCAGAGGTCAAGTAGCCCCGACGCTGAACGACCCTTTGAGTGTGCCGAGTGCTCTAAGACTTTCAAAACTAAAGGGGGCCTTAAAGGCCACTTCGTGGTCCATTCCGATGACAGGCCCTTCACATGCAAAGACTGTCCAAAGGCCTTCAAGACAAAAAAGACATTGAAGGACCACGCTGTCGTGCACAGTAGTCAGAGGCCCTTCAAGTGTCCACGTTGTCCCAAGGACTTCCTTCGGAAAGGTCAACGGACAATTCACCTCCGAGGTCACACAGGTCAAGGACTCCTCGAATGTCCTGAATGTGGGTCCAAGTTCAAGACGAGGGGAAACTTGAAGCTACATTCAATTACGCACAGCAACGTAAGCAGATTCATGTGCGTCTTTTGTAACTACGCTGCAGCGTCCGCGGCCATCTTGAACCAGCACCTCTTGGCACATACCAATGAGAAGCCGTTTGAGTGCACAGTGTGTCAGAAGCGATTTTCATACAACGGAAATCTGAAGGTCCATCTGAGAACTCATGCAAAAGAGCGACCCTTCAAATGCACCCTGTGCGAGTACACTGCCAACCAACAGGGAGCCCTTGACGTCCATCTGCGAGGACACACGGACGAGCGTCCATTTCCATGCACTATGTGCCCAAGAGCGTTCAAACAAAGGAACAAATTGACGTACCACCTGGGAACGCACACGCAGGAGAAGGCCTTCAAGTGCCCCCAGTGTCCAAGGGCCTTCATGGAAACTTCTGCCTTAAAAGAGCACTTAAGCGTCCATTCAGCGACCAAGGAATTCCAGTGCAAAGACTGTGGACCTCCAACCTGAGTCGCCATGTTTTGATCCATCTGAATGAGAAGCCTTTTCAATGTGACAAATGCGCAGGCGCATTCAGAACAAGCGGCACTTTGACCCAGCACCAGAAGCGACGCCACAGTGAAATTCGTAAAATCGTCTCAACATAACTTTTGCACCGTTGTTTTTTTTGCTTGATTTGATTTTTGATTGACGCTCGTTTCAAACATGTTTTGACCATTTTCGCTGGGAAGCGTTATAACTTTCACTTTTTAGTTAATGTTTCGTAGTGAAAGCTAATTCGTAGACTTTGTAATAATTAGGTGAATTGCTAATCAGGAATTTTTTTTTAAATTGTGAATAATTTAATTCTGTACATAATAAAAGTGAAGACGCCTTTTGCATGTATTTTGAGGCTAGCGTGTTCCAGGGCACTTTACTTGGCAAATTGCCAAATTCGTATTATTAAAAACAGAAGAATGCTCTTATCGTGAGTGCGTGATGGGGCTTCTCCAAAACAGTTTTTCGTATTACATATCCTTAATTTTTTCTAAAGCTTTATTTTCTGAAGAAATGTTGACTAGCACAACAAGCCCGTCATCGTACAGGAGGGCCCTTAAGTTGTGCCAAGTTTGGGACCATGTCCTTCAGGTGTGTTTCATTATCGTTTTCGTATCTTGACGATTGGGTATCGTCAACGGATCGTTAGTAATCGATCAATCAATTAAGCGGCATGATTACTAAACCTAACCGCGCGGTCATGTAGCGCTGCGACGACCTGTTTCAACAAAACAACGATTTTGAATTTAAAAAATAACGTTTCACGAAAAAAAAGAAACGCTAAAATGCTAGGAAAACAATTAATGTAAAAATGAACGCCCCACGGTAGAAGAAAGTTCGATGAAATCGCTGGAGAGTGATTTGATCATAAAAAGTGCTTAACGATTTGCAAATGTTATGTTAAAACTCTCAAAAACTTGAAAATTGTAGGCTAAAGTAAAGCGTTTTCACAATTTGCGAATTTGTTCTAGCCTCTGATCGTTGCGTTTTGATTTGTAGATAATTTGCAAAAGTTCTCGGACCAATTTGCAAATTCTCTGCGAAAGGGTCTGGAATCCTTTTTTTTTTTTTTAAATTTTATGTTAAAAACTCTGAACAATTTGCAAAATTTATGCTAATAATCTCTCTAATTTGAAAAAAAAATAGAGCTGGAGAATCTTCGATTGGAAAATTAATGCTAAGGGTTCTGAAGAATTTGCAAATTTTATGCTAACGTAAAGCGTTTCACAATTTGCAAAATTTCATACTAAAGGCTCCTGGACAATTTGCTAAATTATGTGCTAAGCACTGGACAATTTTACCAAAATTGTATTTAATGGCTCTGAACACTTTGAAAATTTTATGCAATGGCTCTGAACATTTTGCAAATATTTTGCAAATTTGAATGCTTCGTGAACGGAACTCCTGTTCACCTGAGCTTGCTAATGCTAATGTGTTTAGAATAATTAAATTGGTTTAATTACCCCTGTGCAAAAATGCGTTTTTTAACTTGTATTATTTGACGATTGTATTTTGCATTGCATTTGCATGAATCATACTTTTCCCATGTGCTCTGTCCTCCTGAACTTTTTCCGTCTTCAATTCCCTGCATGGCATGGCGGCTTGACATTTCTTGAAGAGTAACGACCGTGGATCGCTGTGAATCGCTGCGGCTTGAAAATCTAGAACTGGAGTAGAGGCCGTGGATGCCAAATCGCTGTCAGTGCCGATCGCTGCAAATCTGAAGGACACAAAGTAAGGTGACAAACCCAGGTCCACTTTCATCTCAACGGACTGATTTAGATTTACACTGATTTCCATTGTTGTCTTCTTTCCAGGAAGTATTTGAACAGCGTCATGCAAGGTCAGAGGTCAAGAAGCCCTGACGCTGAACGACCCCTCGAGTGTGCCGAGTGCCTTAAAAAATTCAAAACTAAAGTGACCCTTCAAGTCCACTCCTTGGTCCATACCGATGTCAGGCCCTTTAAATGCAAGGACTGCTCCAATGCCTTCAGAACAAAGGGTGCGTTAAGGCGGCATGTCATCATTCACAGTGGTCAGAGGCCCTTCAAGTGTCCACGGTGTCCCAAGGACTTTCTTCACAAAGGTTCACTAACAATCCACCTGCGAGGTCATACAGGTCAAGGGCTCCTCCAATGTCCAAAATGTCCATACAAGTTCAAATCAAACGGAGCATTGAAGGTTCATTCGATTACGCATTGCAACGTCAGCAGATTCATGTGCGTCGTTTGTAACTACGCTGCAGCGTCCCAGACGAGCTTGGACAGTCATCTTTTCGCACATACAAAGGAAAAGCCCATGGAGTGCACATTGTGTCAGAAGCGATTTGCCCACGAAACAAGTCTCAAGGGCCATATGAGGACTCATGGAAAAGAGCGACCCTTCAAATGTACCCTTTGCGACTACGCTGCGAACCGACAGGAGACCCTTGATGTCCATCTACGAGGACACACGGACGAGCGTCCATTTGCATGCACGATGTGTCCAAGGAGGTTCAAGGAAGAGAACTCATTGACCTACCACCTGGGGACGCACACGCAGGAGCGGCCCTACAAGTGCCCACAGTGTCCACGGGCCTTCATACAACTTTGTCACTTGAATCAGCACAGACGCGTCCATGAAGCGACCAAGGAATTCCAATGCGGAGACTGTGGACGTCGATTCAAACGAAAGCAAAATCTGACTGCTCATGCGCGCGTCCATTCAGGCGAGAAACCATTTTCATGTCATTTCTGCAGTAAGGCTTTTTCACAGACATCCAATTTGAACAGTCATGTTTTGATCCATTTGAACGAGAAGCCTTTTCACTGCGACAGATGCGCACGCGCATTCAGAACAAGCGGCACTTTGACCCAGCACCAGAAGCGATGCCGCAGGGAAAATTCGTGAAATTGTCTCAATCATAACTTTTGCTAGTGTTTTTCATTTGCTTGATTTTGACTTTTGACCTTTAATTTTGTTTTGTTTGATTTTTGATTGACGCTCATTTCGAACATGTTTTGAATATTTTCGCTGGAAAGCATTTGAGCATAAATTTTCAGGTAATGTTTTGTAGAAGGGTTAATTTATAGCCCTTTGTATTTAGTTAGTTGAATTAATTGTTAACGAGGCATTTTTCATAATTATTTTTTTTGTAAATAATAAAAAATAAGGCCTATTCACTGCGACAGATGCGCACGCGCATTCAGATCAAGTAACAATTTGAGCAAACACCAGAAGCGATGCCGCAGTAGAAATTAGTAAAATTTTAAATTATACATATAAATTTTGTGTTTATTCTTTTGCTTTGATTTGACTCGATTGACGCTCATTTCGAATATGTTTTGAACAATTTCACTGCAAAGCGTTTGAACTTGAATATTTAGTTATTTAGAGGCTTTGTTATAGTTTAGGTGAATTAATTGTTAATTTAGGAATTTTTGAAAAATTATTTGTGTAAATAATGAAAATAAGAAAAAAAAAAAAGAAAAATAAGAAGTTGAGCCTGGAAGAGTTGACCTTTTAGAAATTTGAGAACGTTGACCTTTGACCTTGACCCGCTCACCTTGGTCTGATTTCGACGAGGAGCGAGCGCTCGTCAACGGCGAGCGGAAGGCGGGAGACATCCGTCAGCGAATTGAGGTTGAGGACGTTGGCGAGGATCCAGCGCAAGTGGAGCAATTCGTGATCGCTGAGTTTCGATGTGATTTCGACGAAGAAGCAGGACTCTGGGGAGGGACTTGACGAGGGCAAGGCGGAGGCCTTGGTGATGAGCGCTGATTTGGCGGAAGCGCCGCTGGCGCTGAGGCCAGCGTTCCTGTAGAAGCGAATGATGCTCGTCGTGTCCGTGACAAGAGTTCCGTGTCCAAATGGACCAGAAGAAGAGGGATGAGGTTGCAGGACAACAAGCGAAATATGAGGAGTCCACAATCACAAATTGTGGACTAAAATAAATTGGCACAGTTAGCCTAATTAGCCTAAGACAAAAACATCGACAATATAGCGACTTAATTAATAATTAAGTCACTTTGTAAGTGTTTACAATAATTTTTGCAAAATTTTATGCTGATGATATGGAGAATTTGAAAAAAAAAATTGTGCTGGAGACTGCTCAAATAAATTTGGAAAATTAATGGTAAAGCCTCGGGAACAATTTTCAAAATTTTATTCTAGTTCCCTGATCAATGTGCAAAGTCTATGCTAAAGAGGTCTGGAATAGTTGCACAAATTTTATGTTATAAGATCAAAACAATTTTCAAAATTTATGCTAATGATCTGGAGAATTTGAAAAAAAAAATAGCGCAGGAGACTCTTCAACAATTTGCAAATTTAGTTCTAAGGGGTCTGAATGATTTGCAAATTTTATG
Source organism: Bilobella braunerae (assembly GCA_034694865.1). Classification (NCBI taxonomy): domain Eukaryota; kingdom Metazoa; phylum Arthropoda; class Collembola; order Poduromorpha; family Neanuridae; genus Bilobella; species Bilobella braunerae. The sequence continues at coordinate 5,818 of JAQFYP010004111.1, forward strand.
CTTAAGTAAAGCGTTTTCACAATTTGCAAATTTTCTACTTCGATTTGCAAAAATTTCATTTTAAAGGCTCTGGACAATTTGCTAAATTATGTGCTAAGGCTCTCAACAATTCGCAAATTTTATGCAAATGTGGAAGCTTCGTGAACGGAACTCTGCTCACCTGAGCTTGCTATGTGTTAGACTAATTAAATAAGCTTCAATTACTCCTGTGCAAAAATGCATTTTTTAACTTGCATCTGACGATTGCATTGCATTTGCATGAATCATACTTTTCCCATTTGTTATCTGTCCTCAGAACTTTTTCCGTCTTCAACGGCAGCACACGTTTTAACAACAACTTCCCTGCAAGGCGCCTTGACTGACATTTTTTGTTGAGGGACCACCGTGGATCGCTGTGAATCGCTGCGGCTTCAAAATCTAGAAGTAGAGTAGAGGCCCAATCGCTGCCAGTGTCAATCGCTGCAAATCTGAAGGACACAAAGTAAGGTGGCAAACCCAAGTTCACTTTCATTTCAAGGGACTGATTTAGATTTAGACTGATTTCCATTGTTGTCTTCTTTCCAGGAAGTACTTGAACAGCGACACGGAAGGTCAGAGGTCAAACAGCGCTAACGCTGAACGAGCGGTCGAGTAACTTTTAGCGTCTTCAACGGCAGCAGTCGCATTTAACTTTACAACAAGGATAGCTAAGCGGTTTGAACATTGTTTGGTAGAGGCAAGACTGTGGAAATAGAGTCGCTGTTCATCGCTGCGCCTAGAAAATATTAGTGACGTTGAAGACCGCCGTGAATACCGAATCGCTGCAAATCTCAAGAATTCAAAGTAAGGTGACAAACTCAAATCAAAACCATTCAAGTTCCCTTTGAAGGGACTGATTTAATTTCTGTCCTTACTTTCCAGGAAGGATTTGAAGAGTGACATGGAAGGTCAGAGGTCAAAGAGCGCTGACGCTGAAAGACCCTTCGAGTGTGCCGAGTGCCTTAAAAAATTCAAAACTAAAGGGACCCTTCAAGTCCACTCCTTGGTCCATTCGGATGCCAGGCCCTTCAAATGCAAGGACTGTCCCAAGGCCTTCAAAAGAAATAAAGACTTGAAGGAACACTCTGTGCTGCACAGTGGGCAGAGGCCCTTCAAGTGCCCACGGTGTCCCAAGGAATTTGTTCAAAAAGGTCACCTCACAAGGCACATGCGAGGTCACCCAGGTCAACGGCTCTTGAAGTGTCCACAATGTCCATCCAAGTTCAAGTCAAAGGGCGAATTAAAGGTGCATTCAATTACGCACAGCGCTGTCAGCAGATTCATGTGCGCCGTTTGCAAGTACGCTGCCACATCGCCGTACAACTTGGGAAAGCATCTCTTGAAACATACAAAGCCCCTCGAATGCAGAATGTGTACAAGGACGTTCAAGCGAAGGGAGTCATTCCTCAAGCACCTGACAACGCACACGCAAATGAGGCCCTTCAAGTGCCCACACTGTCCAAGGGCCTTCAGGAGCACTTCTTCCTTGAAGGAGCACAAGAGCCTTCATGGCGCGGTCAAGGAGTTCGAGTGCGGAGACTGTGGCCATGGATTCCAACGAAAGGGACATCTGACTGTTCATGCGCGTGTTCATTCTGGCGAGAAGCCATTTGCATGCGAATTCTGCAATAAGGCTTTTTCACACAAATCTGCCTTGAACAGCCATGTTTTGATCCATCTGAAGAAGAAGCCTTTTCGCTGCAACATTTGCGCAGGCGCATTCAGATCAAGCAGCAATTTGAGCAAGCACCAGAAGCGATGCCGCAGGGAAAATTCGTAAAATTGTCTCAATTGTAACTTTGCTTAGTGTTTTTCAGTTACTTGATTTTGACTTTTGATTTTGGACATTTGGACATTTCGAACATGTTTTGAATTATTTTAGCTGGAAAGTGGTTAAATTTTGTGCATTTTTATTGATGTTTTGTAGTGATGGATTAATGCATAGCCTTTGTATTTAAGTTACATGAATTAATTGTTAATTTAGGCATTTTCCATAATTAAGTTTTTGTAAATGATAAAAATAAACACGCCTTTTCCTTTGTAAATTGTAATTTGGAGATGGGTTATTTCAGGGTGCTTTTTTGAACGTTTTGCAAATGGCCTAATTCTTACTAATAAAAACTGAAGGCTCTTGTTCGTGCGTGCGTGCGTGACAAGGGGCACTTCCAAAAGTAGTTTTTTTTTCGTATTCATATCCTTTAACAATTTTAAGTGAAATAATTAATTTAGCTTTAATTAACTTTTATTAATTTAATTAACGTAGTTTAAGTAATTTTTAAGTTGAAAGCAAACAAGTCCGTTTTCGGACAGGAAGTCTTAAGTACGCGCTACAGTAAACAAGTGGACAATTAATTAATTAGACAGATCCATTGGCAACCAATTAAACTGAAAGTTTTCAGTCTGCGTCTATATTGCGGTTTTAAGTTGACAAAGTTCGGAATAGATTTTTTGAAATGCCGAAACCTGTTCGAAACAAAGATTGTTGAATTGTAGGGTTGAGACGAAAAAAGGCGGATATTTTTTGTTTATTCGCGCCAAAAAAACACGAAGCAAACCGCGCGCCATCTAGGGAACAAAAAAGCAAAATATGCTTAAAGGCGGGCGAATACTTAAAATTTCGACTTTGCAATTCTTTAACCTTATGTTGACAAAAGGCATTTGAATGGCGTTTCCATGAATTAAATATAAAAATCATGTTAAATTGCATAATCTCTAACAAAATTCGCATCTTTGGTTTCATGACTAGAGTGATACTCCAAGAAGAATACCACCCAAGGTCACAAAGCACGAAGGCTACCACTCGAGCTTTTCAAGAAAAATAAAATCATGGGTTACCACTATCTTTGTTCTTGTGACCGAAAAGGGTCCTGGGCAGAGTTTTTTGTTTTTCAATTTACCTATCGAAACATTTTTGTAGAGTAGGTGAGTAGCATTTAACCAGTCATTTAATATAACCGCTCCGGTACATTTCGGTCTTTTCAATATCTTCATCCTACTGTAACTTAAGGAATGATCGATTTTCAAAACTCTGTATGTTATGGCCGCTTTTAGAATCAATGACCTATATGACCTATGAAATGGTTCACTAGATTTCTTGAGGGGTGCCTCTATAGGAGGGGTGCCGAGGTACAAATTCGGTTTACGGGGGTAGGGTATGTTGGGGGAGTTACCTCCTGGAGGAACTTTTATACCGAACAAAACTTTTTGACCCCCCCCCCATGACCCCCCGGGGGCTTTGGATTTTTTTTTGTTCTACAGGCTTATACTGCATAGGTTTGGTTTAGGTTTAGGTTTTAAAATGGTAGAAATATCAAAAATCATTTTTTCAAAAAAAATGTTGTAGGCTACGGCGACTGAAGGCCGGACAAAGTCCGACATTCAGCACAATTTTTTGGAAAATCTGTACATTTTACCTAACTAAACCAAAAAACCTAAAAACTGAAGTGAAAAACACCTTAATATCGTAAACTTAACCTAAACTTAAAAACCATAAAACGTTAAAAGAAAGGAAAGATCCGACAAACCCCCCAGGGGGGTGTTTGGGGGTCAAATTTTTTTAGTAAGGTTAGGCGGTTCCCCCCAGCGGGTAAATCTCCCCCAGATACCCTACCCCCGTAAACCGAATTCCTACAACCGAGGTACCGATACCGATGATGATGCTAGTTTTGACACCGCAAGTGGTGCACTTGTAACCGTGAATGGTACTCTTCAAAGCTATCAGCGAACTCTAAGGGTACAGTAAACAGAAAACTTCAAGTCATATGCTAAAAAATCACAATTCACAATCCGTGAATTTCAAACCCCGTGAGGTGACAGTTTACTGTTACCTTACTTCGATAAGGTTAGAATTTTTTCTGTACCAGTTATAACAGATTGCAGCATTTTATTAAGATTGAAAAGAACACTCCGCGTTCTATCCACCTCTCGAGCACATTATTGTACCGGAGAACATTTGCGCGTCTAGAGAAATTAAAAAAAAATTGTCAGTCTACTGACACTGTTAGTTTATTTTTTAAACTCTTTAAAACAAAGCACGCGCAGGCCGAAGTTACAATCCGTTGTACGCCCGCGAAATTTAAAGAATTGGTTAGGCAACCTCACTAATTTTGAGTAAACAAAAATGTCCGCCCTTTTTCGTGTAAGCCCTATAATTACTATTCGTTTCTTTTTTCCTTTGCAAAAAAACCAGTCTCACTGCCAAAGGTTAATTTTCCATAAGCAAAAAGTTTCTTCCCAAGTTTCT
>JAQFYP010004112.1:0-10077 GCA_034694865.1 Bilobella braunerae
CTAATGATTTAAATGTTTCTAATTCTAACTTTCCTACTTCCGCTACTGGTTGACCGTTTTACCACGGTTTATTACATATAGATAATAATCCGGCATGCTAAAAGTGTCTTATTAATTACTTAATTTTGAATTTCAAAGAATACTAAAAATGTCCTTGAAATTGTGGAGAAAAACACCAATTGTACGCCAAACAAACGGCGACAAACGAAAAGAGCAAAAAATCAAACAAGAGCAACAGAACATAAAAGTGGAACTCCCACAGTATGTCAACCCTCAATTCAAGTAACACTAAAAATTACTATTCATATTATAGTGTGTCATATTATCATGGTGTGCATTTGCTTGAATATCTCAAATGCAAATAAAAAACTACTTTGAGTTGCTTTGGGCTATCCAATTATTCGCTATGAGGTACTGACATATTTTAAGCAGCTGAAGTACTATTCAGGAAGCTAAAAATGTGCCACTTAACAAAGCTTGACGTTACAATTGGTAAATGGAAGAGTAGGAAAGAAAGTTTTGAGCAACATGAACTCAAACGCACAAGGAATCGGATTGGTGAAAATCAAAGAAGGTTTTGGTAAAGTCGATTGGGAAATGTTGGTTTCATTCATTCATTGGTCTTCCCGCCATTATTAAGTAGCGTATTAGCTACTTTATGGGAACAGGCTGTCTGTCTGTCTGTCCGCCAGTTTCCGCGATAACTCTCGAACGGATTGAGTTTCTCTAAATCTGTTTTCCGGAGTATGTTCTAGGGGTCAAGAGTGAGTTCAAGTTCGAAGATGGGTCATAGGCCCTTCACCCCCAAAATGACCCCCAAAGTGACTCCCATATGCAAAAAGTCGGTTTTGTCGGTTTCTTGATTATTTTGTCTTAAATAAAAAGTTATTAAGGTCTCATGGATCCAGGTGACCCCGACCCCCGTGCCATGACCCCCTAATTTACCACCCAAAAAGACATCCAAATGCATGACCCCTAATCAAAAAAGTTTTTTTTCTTGGGTGTTTGCAAATTTTGTATAAAATTGGGAGAAGTTATAATTGCACCAATCACTCAGGTGACTCCTGACTGTTTCTCCATTATTACCATCGTCCAACTCTTATAGACCAGAGTCTCCTCGGTGGTCAACCCCACGTTCTCTGTTCAGCAGAAAGCTTTCCAGCCTCAACCCTCGGAACTTCCAAGTCAACTCACAGGCCGAGACCACCCTCCCCCTTTTCACTTAGCACAAGCGCAAGCACGTTGTCTAGGCCATAGGCAAATGTCAAAGACAAGAAAAAAAATTATTACCATCCCCTAACTGACCCCCAAGACCTAAAAATTGGTACATTTGGGTTTTTATTTGTAAAGTTAATTTGCATTAGTTCATTACGCTACTTAGGTTACGTGCGTTTGCAAGGGTTTATTCAATTACAAACCAACGACAACAGTTTTTGACTAAAGCAGCTGCAGTTTCCGCGAGTTAGTGTTTTGTGGTGGAAGGTGGAGGATAGTTGTTATATGGCGGATAGGATAGTGTAAAGCCTTAAATTCACGCTTGTTTCTTAATATTATTATGTTTGATAGTAAGATTAGATATGCTTTGGTTTAGGAACATAGAAGGTTTTTCAGCATTTAGCTAAATAGGGTTTGAAAAAGGCAATTTTAACTACAAATTTTGCCCGTTTTAGTAAAGATTAAAAAAAAGTGTTCAAAAAATACAGTTATCACTTGGCTGATAATTATATGCGAGATTCTGAGTCTGATTTAACAAGTTTCTTGAACGAGTTCTCCATAATTAAAAAAACTAATTTAAAAATTTGAAATTTTGAACTTGAACTAAAGACGTAAATTGTCTTTACATGCCATACATGTGCATATGCACTTTAAATAGCTTCCTATTTAAAGTAAATCTTATACATGATCCTATTCAATTCGGTGATAAAGTTGTTTCCGGATTCTTATAAACATGACGACAAAAAATATTTATAATATTTAAAATGTTACTCTTTGTTGCCTGAATATTAATTTTGAGTCGGAATTATAAATGTAAATTTATTGACAATTGGTAAGTTCACCTGTTTCATCCGATAACGTTACTTGTTGGAATATTTTAAATAGTAATAATTTTTGAAGCAACTGTTTTACTGTCGGTGTAAAACACCACTTTTGCCCTGAAATCATTGTTTTTAATTTTTAAAGGGGACTGGACGTCTGCGGAACTCCAAATACAACAAATGCCTTCGACCGGCGTTCAACGGTAAATAGGCATGGATTACTCATGACGATTGTTTAAATACCGCCTCTGGCCTCTTTACTATTGATATGAGCGAAATCGAGGTATATAAACTGTAGTTTTTTTTTGTTAAAATACTAAATTAATATACAATTCTGTCATATTATACTTGCATTTTAAATCAAACTTTGATTCTTTCATGCTCTGCAGATCTCCCCAACGCGCACACGCGCTGTCTTGACATACCCTGCAAATAATGCAAAAAAATTTCTAGTCGTTAATGGGGGCTTAACAAACTTTGGATATTGCAAAAGCTAACTTAACTAATGGAGGCCCCATTCCCGCTACAAGTATAGCCTTATCAAATTAATATTCTAGACCAACGAGCTCGTTGAAAAACCGCTAATGTCGTCGATTTGTCTTAGTAATTTTGTAACAGAATGAGTTACGCGTACTTACAGTTAATTCAAAAAAAAGTTGAGGGCTGGTACATTCAAGCGCATTGAAATATATATTAGATCAAATGATTTTTTAGCTCTACCCATAAAAAAGGTGGAGATGACTGATTTTAGTCCCAATGAGAATTGATAATACATATATTATTTTTCTTCATAATAGCAAAATAATTCACTAAACAGTATAATGTGACACTGTTACGTAGTTTAGCGGAAAAAATACTCCAATCAGTGCAAACGCTAGCCAAACTTTGTATTTTAAACTATTCTTATTTGGATAAAGAGCACGCAGCTGCAACACTGGTTTCCCATAGTTTCAATTAAAAAATTGGTATCTACATACCAAATTTACGAATAAGGGCTAATAAGATTAGGAAATATTTCAATATGCGTATAAAATTGTTTGTTAGGAAGGGCAGCATAACAACGTAGAACATAGCAATGATCTAAATGATGATGAAAAGGATTCAAATTTTCCTTTTCAAAATCCATTAACTAGTAGCATGTGTTTGAGTATTTGCAGAAGCGTTTGCTTTGTTTTGAAAAATAATTGTAATGTTTTCATTACGCCGAAATTGTTTTAATCGGAATTCAGAACAATTTATGCAATATTATTTCATATTTTTTTTCAAATTTTTAAAGGTGACATTGACTGACAGTTTTAAACAAAGCCAGTTCTCATACTCCAAAATTGTTCGGATAAGAACTTTGAACAATCATCCACCCACAAACTTGTTTGTCCAGAACTTTCCTTTACTGTTAAGCAGTCTCCATTTTCTTCATTTTGTAGTTGGAACAGAGCGCCCTGTGAAAAAAATGAAAACCGACAAAACTTTTGATTTCTTTTGTAAACTTTTATTTTTAGAATTTTGGTAATTTTTTTTTTGTAGTTACAAGTTTCCCGTTAATTATTTTCCAGTTTTGATGGGCTTGGTTAATACACCTTCCTTGAACTACGCTTGCAAGACTTTCATCGAAAAATTTAATAGGACAGTTTCCATCATAAAATAAATCACACCACTGCTTGTTCCCTCTTGCCTGCGCAGTTTTAGCAGCGGTGAACCTTCCAACGGTGCTAAGGCAAGTTCCTTTGAAAACTAGAGAGCTAAATTCGTACTTCTAAATTAAAATTTCATATTTCAGTTATTAAGTGTTTATAAAAACAAAACTTTTCAAACCATATAAAAAAACGGGAATAAGAACAAACAATATTATCATATAAGTGTATCGAAATGTGGCAGTAGAAATAATTTTGTGTCATAATAATTTTCAAAAAAAATCCATAATAATTATGCAAACCCAAGAATCCCACTGTTTGATAGGTTGGCTTGAATTTGGATGCCTGTATTATCCTGTCATAGGCTTAATGGACAAGTCTTACTTAGACTTAGAAAATTTTAATATCAAATTAGTGCAAAAGTTAAATTCTTGTATTACAGGAAAAATTTTAATTAGGAAAACGATTCCTCCAAGTGAGATGAACTTTTGAGTAATAAAATTGCCAATAAGAGAAATGGTGGTTTTGCATATTAGTCCGCGCATGCATTCACAATCTGTGCGTTTCGAATTCAAACAATTATGACAATACCTAAGGATATTTTACTTTGCTGCCACTCTCGGTATAACTTAAAAAAAATTAAAGGATTTGCTAAAATGACACTAACCAAGAAATTCATTCCATTTATGGACTGATCGTCATCATACGCATCGCATGTACCCACTTCGAACTCCGGAAATAACGGTGGATTCGGTTGTAGGCATTTGCCATAGAAATCACTCTCCAGCATATATACCTAATTTTAGTAAATTTTATAAAGCTTTGAAGTACAATGTATAAACTTAAATAGTTTCGCATAAATAAGGCTGTTATACTTATACACCTTTCTTTCTTCCACATTAAAACTTCGGAACTTCCAAGTGTCGGGACCGCTAATTATTTGCCGATCTAATGATACTAGGCTTGTCTCTCCAATTTTGAACCGTAGTTTAAAGTGGTTTTCCTACAATAAAAAAAACGCATTCCAAAATTGAAGAAAACACAAAATAAATTTGTAATGAAAGCTTCATATGCATATAGAACTTTGTGTTCTTTGGCATAAGCTAAATTCATAATGGTGAATTACAAAAATAAAATAAAACGCGTTTACGTCTTAATTGGTATACATAGTATCACCTGTCCCGTATACTCCACTCTCCACTCGGGATCCAGGTTTTTGCATTGTGTCGGCATTAAGTAAAGGTAACGCGGGTGCTTAAAGTCTAAAGCTGTTATGCAGATGTCGTCATTGGGTGCCGATATTCTTATCCCAGTTTGATCCTCTCTCTATTTCAAACACTTGGCTCAATTACCAAAGTTTTTAAATTAATGTGTGATATGTTTTGGCTTACGGAATTTACACTAGCTACTCGCTGTCCCATATTTGTTGCAAGGTTTGTATCACACTTTTCCAGGGATAAATGGTTGGTTGAAAGTGTATAAGTGAGACATTGATCAATGTATTCGACACTTTCAAGTAGTTGAATTCGGTATGTTTCTAAAGGCTCAAATTTCCATGTTTGATGGAGACCGTCCTCCCACGCAACGCAATCCGATTGGATGACCAATGCTCCATGATTTTCTGCTGATAGGCAGCGCCCACTGTGTTTTAGTTGAAGATGAAAAGTCAATTCCTAGAATAGAGAAATAGAGTAGATAAAGCACGTACTATTGCAATACCGTAGAAACCTGTAATAACTTGCATTATGGTATGACATTTTAAATGTAAAATCGAAACTAGGAAATTAAAGAAAACAGGAACCCCAATATTACAATGCCAACAGGACTAAAAGTTCAGTTTCCGTGTTGATGAAACAACATATACAAAAAAGTATGACAACAGTTTCATTTCAGTATCAAACATGCAACTGCATTGGCTGTACATCACTGTTAGAAGTTCTGTGCCTATTCACAAGTGACACGTATTATTTCAGTTTAATTACCTTTGTTGATAAATCTATATCACAAAATCCCACTACCCAATAGATTTGGAAAGATTTAACTATTTATAGCAGTGTATGATTCTTTTCATCCAACTCTTCAAGTTTCACTAAACGCAATCAAAATCGAATGTTGTTTTTGCCAAGGATACAATAATTTGTTAATGATTTCTGCTACCAAGGTCACAAGAAATTAAAGTAAATTTCGTAAAAAATTTAGAAAATTAAACAAAGCAAAATTATGATTGGCTAGAAGTAAAAATGCTCCTATTTCATATATGTTCATAATAATATACCATAACAAAATACATGTTAATAAGAAAATAAATTCACTTGCATTGACATTAATATTCGTTGGTATCCATTTCTGCTGTGCCTCTCTGAGGCAGTCCCATGTGAGAAATAGATGTCCGTTGTCAAGTGAATTACCGTTTAATTTTAAGCACATCCAATTTGACATGAAGCGTATGTTGCCAGATTGCCAGTACTAATCCAATAAATTCTTAATTATTTGGGGCAAAACAAAAGTCAAAACATTTTTCTATCATATAATGTTGTATTTTACCGTGATGATTTCGCTCATATCCACAGTGAGATGCCCAGAGCCGGTGTTTATGCAATTGTCAAGAGTTATCCAAGCTCCCTTACCATTAAAGGCGGGTCGGAGGCATTTATCGTACTTCACATTCCGCAGACGTCCGATCATCTTAACAATTGTAAACAATTATATGTTAAAGAACATGTATAATTGCATAATGACAAAACTCAAAATATATTTTTTCTTGTAAATAAAACTGCTTGTAAAGAAACATTATAAAAATACTTTTGTAAGCATGGAACGAATAGTTTGTTAAAAGTTTTTAGTAAATGAGTCACTGCTATTTGAAAATGCATTTTTCAAATGTTTTAAAACCTAAAACCTGAACTATCCTAGTGGATAAAGTTTTTTCTCTTCACTCTACTCAACCTGCTATCGAATCTTCGAGCCGCCTTAAAAAGAGTTTTTTATTGGTTTTCGCTTAAAAAATTGACTTGCCTCTCACTATGTGTATACCCATATCTTTGTAATTAGGTTGCACAATCTAATTAGACGTTGTTTGTAAAAAAATATCTATGATAATGAGCGATATATAAAGCTTTAATGGTACCTGACCAATTCAATGTATTGGTCAGATATTTTATTATATATAATATTATATCTATTATTAATGCGTTATACATGTATATAAGTTAAGTATGTAATTAACAAAGTTACACTCACAGATTCTGCGGCCACGACATATATCAGGAAACAAAACCAAAAACTTGAAATCAGAGTAGCAACCATATTGTACGTTCGCATGTACTAGGATATGAAAAACAACTGAAAGGAAAAACTTTGAATGTCAAAAATTTAGATATTGATATACATGTTGAATTTCATGACATGAATTCTATAATAAATTAAAAATTTTAATTATCCCTTAAAGCTACTCCTGTCCTAGGCCGAGGTTACTTGTTTAGTTAATAAACAATTATCATATGGTGAAACTCCACTATAGAATTCCCATTTATCAGATTCCTACTTTTTTGGTTTACTTCTTCATTGGAATGCTACCTTATGAAATGATTGTGATATCATTTATTTCACTGCAAACTTAACTTCACCTATATTTTACTTTGTAATCAATTTATCCTAATATTACTGGATCAGTGTGACGCTTTTGGATTTGGCGACAGTTTTGTATTGCGACGTCCTGGCACGAGTAAAAAAGTTTTGCAATTTATTTTTATTTAATTTTTAATCACAAGTCATTGATTGAAGCCGCAGAAATCCAGTTCAGTGGAATGAATTAAAAAGATTCAAATCTGTTGCTCGTCAATTTTATAGTGACGGAGCCTCGCACAAGCGTTTTAGATAATACCAATGATATGTACGACGAGGGTGAACCAAGTCTCGATACTAAAAAATTGTTTCAAAGATTTTAAGAAAACTTAACGCTTCTGAACTTTTCAGAAATCTCAGAAATATTTTTCAGCTTTTTTTTAATTGTTGAGTTTTATACTTTGCATTTATCCAAAAACAAATGCGAAAGGGGAGTCTTACAAGGTAACATGTGTAACCATGACACAGGTACCCTGTGTCATGGTTACAACAAGAATTTGTCTGTCATAATTGCCATGCAATATCTCACAATAGAAAAGAATCGAGAAATTATCATTTTAATGTCTTCTGTAAAACCTAACCCCACTATCTATGTAGAATCCCAAAGTGAGTCCTGAGTTGAGGTATGAAACATAAATATGTTCAGTAAACTCACTGGACAAGGAATCCGTAAACAAATCTCTGTGAAACGCATAATTTTTAAAATAGCGATATTTACAAACAAAAATCAGTTTTGAACAAAAGTTTTTGCAGCCAAAACTTCGTAAGAATTTTTGGGAAATATTTAGAGAATTAGAAACATCATAAACATATTCTTCTTAAAGGATTCATCGACATCTATATCCATGTCTAATTTCACTCAATACCTGAAAAAAGAACATCAAAATTGCGAACCTGACGTTATTCAAACTTTGGAACTTACAATGAAAATAACGTATGGATCTAAATTACGAAACTTACTTCGAAATAGCATTTTTCAATACAATTTCGTTACTTGCATCCATAATTCATTTTATCATCAAAGTTTCATTTTTTTATTTGGAATAAAGTTTTTCAACGATGTCTACATGTAAAATAATACTAGTCATCGAGCCTCGTCGAAACTTCAATAATTTGCCTCGAAAATATGTGATGGAATTGGATGTTCGAAGCGTTGTATGTATGTATTTTAATGGAGGGGGAATTGCTACGCAGGCTTCAATAGGCTCATTTAAAAAAACTAAATGTGGTACACAGCCAATTCCCTTCCTATCGACAGCGTGCCGTTGTTGAAGTCAAGGATTGGATAATCATATTGAAAAATCATTCCATCAACTCTATCGCGCTTTAACGGAGAGAGTTAGGATTCTTTCCAAGAAAACCCAAGGTCAGGTTTACGCCCCGACGCTATTAGTAAGTTATGCAGATAACTTTAACAGATAACAGATAATTTTTTCAGATAAGCTAGGCAGTCGAGAGAATACTGCGTTACGGTGGCTATGCATGAAAAACTTACAATAAAGTTTTATTCAATGAAGTTTACAAATGGTAACCATATATGCGCCTTCAACCAACCATTATTGGTTCCGCCTAACCATCGCTCACACAAGCCAAAATCGGTCTTGTTCCTCAAGCCATCTTTTCAACTCAGGAGTCATATTTGACATCAGATTCAAAAGAATTGCTGATTTTAAAAAACAAAGTGATATGCAATGTATAAGTTTTTCATTAAATTTGGTGTGTTAGTAACCTAGATATTAGCAGTAGTCCTATGCAACACATCGTCAACATTTTTATTCTGTTTCCAATTTTAATTTTGTAATGATATGTTTCGAGAAAATATAAAAGAAATGTCATCGTGTTGGCAATATACAGGCTATGTCCGTTTACGAACACGCTAGATGTCTTTGGCAAACTTAGTCTGTGTATAAATGGGAGAACAACTGATGTTCTACATGCGGCGTTTATGGGCTATTATAAAATTGTAATTATAGGGATTTGACAAAAATTTTATCTGTATAAATTTGTGTCCATTTTTATTTTGATTTACGGCGCCAATGAGTCCGACTCCAGCAACACCCATAGACGACGACGACGTGTCTACTAAAGGCTCTCATCACAAATTTTAGATCAACAAGGCAACGTCGTGACCAACACCGTGCGATTAAATCCAACCCACCGTGTATTATTGTGAGTAAATCAGACCCACTGTTGGATATTAGGCTAATAGTTTTAAGTTAACTGATTTCGTGTTGATAAGGGACGAAATAGCGTCCAGCTAAAATGCGTGTGGCATGTTAGTTCGTTGGACTGTTTTCGCGCCACTGGTTGGCTAAAGATATACCCTACGTTAAGGTATAGGAATAAGTTGTAAGAAAAAAGAAGAAGAATACTTTTGACACTTGACAAGTACGGATAGGTGTTTAAGTTGGGCCATAATTGTTGATTAATTGAAAGTAATTGGATACAAATAAAGTAATTGATTGGCTCATTGACAAGGTCGTGAGTACGATTTATTAAAACAATAAAGGCACAAGTTATCCGCATCGACCAAAAACGATTAGCAACCCTTTAGCGCCGGCTGACTTGGAAGTGACCTTTAGGCTGTTAGCCTATCGGAACTTCGTTGGATACTCTGTTGGAGCAGATACCCAACACCCACCTGGCGATCTTTCGTTTATATCAAATTACCGTGCAATTTTTACAAGCCCAACTAGAGGAAAAGTTTCATTATTAGTAGCGGAAGCGAAGCGACAGCTACTTATGTTTTCGTCAAGTCTGTCCGTCTGTCCGTCCGTCCGTCTGTC
>JAQFYP010004113.1:0-10077 GCA_034694865.1 Bilobella braunerae
ATAATTTCAACATGCGGCGCACCAAGTGCAACAACTATGTAAATGCATTACTTGTATATAACAGAGGCCAAGCGTGCTCGTCCTAGGGCAGAGTTTAACCTAACCTAAATCCAACCCGTTGAGCTTTCTTTCCAGAAATTTGCGCAAGATCATAATTTTTTCATCTTTAGAAATTTTTTATAAAAAAGAAATTACAAAATTCGCTGAATGCTATACTAAATTTTCTTTCGTCACAAAACAGGCTTGTTTGGCTAGACTTTTATGAATCAAAACAGAGCAAAATTCAACTCCCTGTCCTACATGCAGCACTTATATGCTTTTCACTGCTGTAAAAAAATGCATTTAATGAGAATATGTAGTACAAGTAGTTTATAATGTACTCATATTAACCAGCGTTTTTTTATAGGCAAGAGAAATTGTTCTCGTAACATTCGGCGTGGCCACCATAATTTGCGAGGTTGTGACACTTGGCCTCAATTTAGAAGAAACGGCAACATTGCATGACGCTGATGTCAAGTACTTGCTCTTCCTCGATCTGATCCCCTATGATTTCGATTCAGACTGGTCTAAACTTGTGAAAAAGTTGATTTTAATATGCACTCAACTCCAGTACTACTGCGTCTACGTCGCCTGTCAAACACTTCTCATTTCAGCGGCACTTGCTATGATCGGCATTCTGAGTCAAATGGAACGCAAACTTCCGCTTTGCTCTGTCAACGACGTAAGTTTTCAATTTTAAAAAATGTCCCATTTTAAAGGTGCGATCCTTCTGCTAGTTGTTTATGCTTATGTTTGTTGATGCATGTTTATGTAGATAAAGTTTGCATTTAGTATCCCTGAAAATTTCATTTTACGTTTAACACTGGAGCTACTTTTCCTGTCACGTGTTGAACGATAACATATTATGGTTCGTGTCATTAGTTAGCTTCCCATTTGTAACAAGATTCATAATTTCAATAAAGTAGAATAATATATTTGAATTTGGAAGTTACTTTTGAAACAATGTTGTCGCTAGCAAAGCACCGTTTGGTACATTACCCTTGTACTTAGGGAATCGAGTACTATGCCAGGCTCAAGCGTCTCTGTGGCCTCAGCGATGACGCCCTTAATTTGGCCGTGTTTGGAGGTGTTTTCGGACAAATTTTGGCGCTGGCGTTCAGCGTCCCTTCCATCTTCCAGCCTGCGAGTCCCTTTGGATTCCTTGTCAATTTGATGCACGGAACCGTTGGCACGGCCTACCTCACTATAGCCGCACTCATCGTTACCAAGGTAATTAAAAAATTAAACTAAAACTAATTTGCTTTTCAAATCAAATAAAAGTTTAACAAAGATGACATAACTTGCAAATTAGCTTGGTAGAATAACATAGCAATGGCGTGCTTTGTGAAGATTCTAAACAAATATTTTTCAAGAATAAGTTTATTGAGAGCTTCAAATGTGCAAAACTTGATGATGTCATATGAAACACAACAGTAAATTCTCAGGAAACCTAAACTTGGAAGACATTATTACACAATAGTTAAGTTACAGAGTATTTTTTGTGCAACATAACCCGTAACTATAAGCTAAGTTCGCCTGTTGAAAATGTTATAAGTGAAGCATTTAAGTGAGTTTTAACATATGTTGAACATTTAAGAGAGTTTTGCAATATTTTGAAGCATTTAAGTGAGTTTAAATATATGTTGAAACATTTAAGAGAGTTTTGCAATATTTTGAAGCATTTAAGTGAGTTTAAATATATGTTGAAACATTAAGGAGAGTTTTGCAATATTTTGAAGCATTTAATGAGCTTTAATAACTGTTAGCAATGTAAAATGTTCTTAAACAGAGCGCTTCAATCTTCGAGGATTGGCTAATTTGGAGGAGAAAGTTTGAAGGAATGAGTGAAAATCAAGTGGCTGTTTTGCTGTATAGCTTGTCACAACAAGAAATTTGCGTTTCGACCGTAGGACTAGTCAAGCTTACACCAGGCTTTCTGGGAGCGGTAAATAATATATTGTATAAACTTAAATAATATTAATATCATATAGTAAAATTAATACCTAATAATAAAATATATAATAGTATTATTAATTTAATGTTACTCATTAGTCCAGTTAATCAATAATTAATTCTGATCTTTTTAGATTCTTGGACTCGTCTTTACCTTCTCAATCGTCATAATCCAATTTAACCAGTCGAAAATTGCAAGTTCGCATCCAAATTGCACTTCTATTACTCCTACCTAATGCAATCAATTACAATCCAAACAATTTAAATCACCATTAACCATCATTCTATTTACTATATTTTGCAAGAATAAATGAAGGTTTGCGTGTTCCCTCTTAGCACCACATTTGGAAGACGTATTTGGAAGACTTTGTTTACAGTACGAATATAAACTACAAATATTTGACGACTATTAATAGAACATTTCGAAGTACAAGTGTACTAGAAACCTGTCATTTGACCTGTCTTGACAATTTGTCATATTCTCATTGTCAATTCATTCTCATTCTTATTGTCAAGATCACCACAAAATAATTGCTTCGGCTAGCAAACGACCATGTGGTAGCGCAGTCGCGTTCTGTTTTTTAGACATAGTAATTTTACCTCAATGGAAATAAAGCAGAGTGACAGCATAGGCGTTGATGAGAATTGACCACCGCTTGACCGCCGCTCATTGGCGCAGGTAGCAGATCTCCATGCTTTTATTTCAACTAAATTTTGTCTCCATATAGCAACAGCCTCTTCTTTACTGCAGGAACCAAACCGTCGCCCACTGCAATCAAACAGCTCCTCCCAAGCTCTAACATAAATTTAGGAAATTTAAGCAAGATTTGAATTCAATTAACGATTTGAGTACCTGCATAACTACGACATTGATTTGGAATCCATGAGTGATTTGTTGTCACACGGCTCATTTCGCATCTCTTCGAAACAACTCTTGCCTCCACGTGTTAGGAATTCTAAATAATGTCAATCATTATTATAACATTATCTTATAATAAGCAATATATTACTAACATAACAATACAACATAAGTATCATAAAGCAACATTAACCTAATAATCACGTAAAAAATATTAGATACAATTTGGTCCAATACAAATAAAAATGGTTGTGGCAATAATAAATTTTTAGAACAAGCTAGCGTTTAGCCAAAAACAAAAGTTAACCTTTTTTAAATTTCCTATTGTAAGCCATTTTGACATCGGTATAATCGGTATTTTGACATGGTTTAATTTTAGATATTATGTAACCTTGATTTTAGCAACATGCACACATTAAGAACATCACTGGCTTAATTTGTTACAAATGTTACCTAGTATGCGTGATGCATTGTTGCTGCAACCTGCTTGAAAGGTTTGGAAGACTAAGGCGAGATTTGCCTCATCAACAGGACTAGTGCACTTGACAGGAAAGTTGTCTCCAAGTGGAATGCATTGAAATACGCCAAGTGCAAGATTGCAAATGGGAATCAGTAAGTCGCGCTGCAAAACACCCTCCTCCCGTGGTGTCAGAGGCATGAACTCAATGATGTTGTTCTCGATTTTGTAAACCGTCAGTTTCGTCATCTCCTTCTCTCTCCCTGCAACCGATGTCAGAGACTCGATGAAGGGCTGGAAAATGTCCGATATACAAGACTCAATTTCCTCCGCCTGCATCAATAAACTATAATTATATATGTCACTTTGCTAAAAGAGAGTGAAGTAACTATTTTGTAAACTATAGCATAACTTTTTTTTTCAGAAGTTATCATTTAAAAGCAAACAAGTATGCCAAGCTTACGTTCCCTACAACATTCAACTACCGGTTAGGCTGTCGAGAACTAGAATGTAGAATTTTACTTTTGCACCTATTGCACTATTATTTAAATGTGGATCCTGGGCTATTAAACCAATTTCGAACTTAAAGCTTTCTTCAACCACGTTAAAAAAAACTCAGATGCCTCTATTTCTCACCAGCTTTTCCTCATCAACGGGCACAATTCGCTCCTTGCAAAGGTTTGTATAAGACACGGAGAATCCTTTGATCAATTGTTTGAGCGTTTGAGTAAGCGCTGAAGCATTGAAGTCTGGTAGGAAATAGTCTGGTGTTGAAATCGAAGATGCATCTGCAAAATAAGTCAATCGCTTTCCCTTCTTTTGAGCATGGTGCCTTTCGAGGCAAAACGATTGTTGGATTAGCAATAACACTACATACGTAGATTCTACCACCCTCATTGCAACTGGTTACAACCAATCAAAATGCACATACAAAATATTATTAAATATAACAACCAAAAATACTGTATTGTATAAACTTGTTTTTAATGCGAAGCAACAAAAAACGTGTCATGCGGAGAAAGTAGGAGAAACAAAGTTATTGATTATTCAGGAGAACATATCCAACCACGAGGCATAGGCAACGCTTTCCTTTAAACATACAAAATCGTAACAATAGAATAACACAATAGAATATCTATAATTACAATGTCAAACAAGCCCGTCCCTGGACAAGATGATTTTATGTTATCCAAATATTTATGTCTCCAAAACATACTCTTTTGGACAGGCTTTTTTTAAAAGTTGATTTATTCGTAGAATTGGTAAAAATTTAGTTAATGTGTCAATTAGTAAAGTACTAGATCCCACTATAATGTGGTCTTACACTAGCACTTCTTAAATTAACTTAAAAACTAGAAGTAATCTTAAACTAACAAATTTTGTATATTTAAATATTATATAAAATATATATATATTTAGCACATGCTTAAATTAAATTAACTTCTTCTTTTGTTCTGAAATTAGCAGAAAAAAATCATTATTAGGCTTGTTTGGTTCGACTCAAGTGTGTTAACCGAATTATAAGTATTGTCGTCGTGCATTTAAAGATAGTCAGCCTGCAGCTTACGATAGTTTTAAGGTAAATTTTGTGTAAGTTTCATGCTAATTAAGACATTGAGTGTGGAGGTATTGAAGGCCGATTTATGTTTTGAATACGCGCGCGCAAACTAATTTTGTTACGCACGCACCAATTTCAGGTTCATATGCTTTATATGAATTAAATTAGTTCAACTTTACTCTCTACAACTCGATGAAGCCTGCATACAACAAACCATACAAACAACCTGCATTACATACAAACAATATTAAGTTTAATACTAACTTAACATTAAATTAGTATTAGGTTTTAGTATTAATTAAGTACTACCCCTAACTATGTACATCATAATTAATATTACTTCAAATTATGTGAACATCGCTATGCCAAACGGTTGATACAAAGTCGTAATGGAAGTTCACCACTTCAAGACCAAGGACAAGCAACGTCAGAGAAATTGCAATTGCAAAAATGACGTAGACACAGGCTACTAAATTGGTATTTAGGGATAGGCTCTGTGCTTCAGTAGATTGAGCTTTCGCCGCCGCAATTTCCTTCCTTTGCTTCCTAGCCACAATTGGTTG
Organism: Bilobella braunerae; assembly: GCA_034694865.1. NCBI lineage: Eukaryota > Metazoa > Arthropoda > Collembola > Poduromorpha > Neanuridae > Bilobella > Bilobella braunerae. The sequence goes on from JAQFYP010004113.1 coordinate 5,430, forward strand.
CTCTAGCAGCCTCCAAAAAATGTTCGAGTGAATCAGCGATTGAAATCGCTTGTAGAATCGCTGGAAGCGGTCCCATTGCGCAGGGCTGATTTCCCAATAGAGCCCCATCGGCAAGAAATCCTCTCTTCCGTAGTATAGCCTCTTCGCCATACTTTCACCCCTTCTGTTCGAGATCTCAGTAAAAGTTTCATCAAGGTCTCCCTCTTCATCAACGTAAATTGTTTTGTCACACTTCTCCAGTTGACGCTGATGCGAGTCGTGAGAAGCGTTGTGAAAGACATCACTTCCGAGAAACACACTCCTTTTCAGCGTTTCAGCGTACGCTGCCTTGACGCTTAAGCTTTGAAGCATGTAATACACAGGGTTGAAATGGAGGTACATGTTCTTAATATACATCATCTTGTCATCATCCAACATGCTCACAGTTTTTTGTCTCCAGTCCTGTATCAGCTCTGCATTTTTGTCCAGCGACAATTTCAGAACTATTCTGTAGCCCTTCTCCAGCGCTTCGTCGACGGTTCGAATCCCATGAAGTGGAATCAGTGATGTCATGTCCGATGTCATCGTGCTCTTGTATAGATTTGTGAGTACTACTCCAGATAGCAGGAGACAAGCCAGAAATAGTCTAAAATCAGTACACCCTAACCTCGGCGAAGGGTCCAGGCCCTGCTCCAAAAGTACCTTGTACACAAACAAATAGGCGTCGTCCCTTAAGGACCACCTAGAAAACGCATAACGTAGACCAAGCGTAACCATTAGGAGCATTATGATCGTAGCTCCTAGAACTCCGACCCCAAAGCTATGAATAAAGCCTTTGAAGGTAATGAATGACTTAATGCCGTCACAAGTGATAAAATTGAAGTGTCGTATTCTGGCAAAAACGATGTATGAGGTTGATCCGAGGTCTTGCATGCTGAAGTCATGTCGAACGGATACAGTGGACCACTTTGCAAATGGATAGGCTCCTTGGACATAAGTAGTTGTCGACGAGTTTTTCCAGTGGGTACTTTGATTGAGTGGTGCAACCATGACGGACACAATTTGACCTTCGGCGCTTCCGGTTGGTTGGGGTTTTCTGCCGGGATAGAGAGTGGCGTTACCTGTCATCATGTAGTGACTTTGTGAATCGAGGTTAAGGTATTTGAATTCCCATATCATTGGGCATGCGATCATGAGTATTTGATTGTACAGATGGTCCAATAAACTCTTAAACTCTTTTCGACTCTTAAAACTCTCTTTTTCACCTTCAATATTCTCTTCTCCAATTGGAAAATCAGGCTTCCCGTACTTGTAGATATTTTCAATATTTGAAATGGTTGTACAAGTATAATGGTTACAAGGTACAATTATATCGGTGACAATGTGCAGAGTCCAGGACGTGTTGCACATGAACACGTGGTATGTTCCAGGCGGAGAGTCCTCCCTGCCCCTGATTATAAACTTGTTCCTTCTGTAGGCATTCTCGGCAAATTTCGCCCTATGAATCGTAATGAAATAGGCGTAGCGACCATACGCCTTTGAGCGAATAATCCATTTCATTTGAACATGGAATGGCTCTTCAGAAGGCACAATGTAGGGCATAGGGTCTACTAAGCAGTAAACATAGCAAATTTGCCTCCTGAAGAGAAAATGATGGTGCAGCTTGAGTGCAACCGCAGTTGCGCTGTTCTGACTCGCTGAAGTTGCGACTCCGGCGCTATCGGCAGCGTTCCAAAGGATTCTGGTAGCGGGAAACCTTAGTTCTCCTAGTTTGTCTTGGTGTAAATACTCTTGTACGTCAATGTGGCAATCTTCAAATCCAGCAAGGAAAATTTTGTTAAGCGTTTCTACAAAACTGGTGCAACCAACCAAGTTTACTATAAGTGTATTAGTGTACACTATCAAAATATTGAAAACAAACATAATGAGCAAATTGCACAAAACTTCCAAGTATTGTTTACAAGAATGGTGCCAACTTTGCTGAAAGCCTAATAAAGAAGTTGGGGTTTCATAGGACCAGAATATATATTGAAAAACATGATTTTATCATTAAAAGAAACAAGAGTACTTATTAGTGGTCTCAGGTGATTTATATGCGATGAAAAACATTCAATGAAATAATATCCCATGAAAAATAGCAATACATCAAAAGTAAATATATCTAGGTTAGGTTAGGTATCATCAAAATTTCTTTTGTAAAAATATTGCAAATTTGCCGAAATTCTGATATTTCAAATTTTGCATAATACTAGGTTTAAACAACTTGGTGTAAATATAAGTCGCACAAGCACCGACGAGATTTACAGTTTCTGTCTCCGCTTGATGGCTTGTTTTGCTCAAAAAATTGTATAGCAATTGTACATTGATGCTAATTTAATACATATATTCACAATATATACAATATATTTTCACTCATTGGATATTTTCACTTTGGGTATTTTTCATAGGATATTATTTGTTGGATATTTCTGATTGCAAATAATCGAATGTGACATTTATTTATTATCACAAAGAAAGTTTTATTAAAAAGCATAAAGCAGTTCTTACTGGCAATCCTGCAAATGACGACAAAAGATGATAGCATATCTCCTATATTCCTATCTTAAACATATTTGTTTTTTAACTCTAGAACTCGATTGCACGCACATCCTACATTTCCAAGATATTATTATAGAAACAAGTTTGGTAATTATAGTGTGTTAGTAATAAATAATACGTTATCTGGCTTTTTCACGCAGGAGAAAGAGCCTTTCCAAAAGAAAATTGAAAAAAACTTTTTGGACGGAAGCAATTATCTGGTGCAATTTTTAATCCATCGTAAATTTTTTTCTATTGTACAATGTATGTATATGACAATATGTAATTAGGGTAAATGCCAAACCAAGTTAGTTGTGTAAATCGTAGTAGTAAGAAATTTGGGCTAAATATGAAGTTGTGACGAGGGTTGCCGAGACGTGGCAACCTTTTGTCACTACCTCAATCACCGTGCGGGCGGAAGAAGACGGGAGTAGAAGATGAAACATACAATGTAGATGGCGCTGATTTCAACTCATGTCCAGTAGATAGCATCAGGGCACCTAACATGACCCTCTTGCGTTTGGAGTCGCTTTTGGACAAATGGCGCTGGGCTTCACAGCCGCCATCCAACTTCCAGCCTTCGAGCCCTTTTGGGTTATTTGTTAACTTGATGCAAGAAGCGTTTGACACGGCCTACTTTACTATAGCACCCCTCGTCGTTACCAAGGTAAACTTATACAAACTACAAATGCCATCTAAATACCAACAAGTACCTTTTCCAACTAGTCTATGTGTGCCAAATCTAGTACAGATCTAATCTACAAATCTAAGACAGAAAGCATTTAATGTAGAATTAAACTGTGTATTCTACAATGCAAGCTTCCAAACTTTAGTAACCAAAATTAAATCGAAATTTATCCAAGGACATCCAACTTTCTATTCATTAAATTTTTCAGCACATTAAGGCAATTATGTCGTCATCTTGTTCCCTCTCAAATATTTCAATAAATTTATTTTATTGAAAACATTCAATGTTAAATCTTGCTATTTTCATATAATACAAAACTGGACGTGATTTTCATATGTCGAAGTATTAATTGAGGTTTAACATTTTGAAACATTTAAGTCAACTTGAACATATGTGAATTGTTTATTTGATATATGGCGAACCCAAGATCAACAAGATTACATTATGTATTAGTTTGAATATCATAGTTAGATAGACAGGTTAGAAGTGTTAAAAGTCTATTTTACAGGCTTAGTCAAAAATGATAAATACACAATAGAGTATCGTAAGAATCGTTTGAGGAATTAATAAGTCATTAAAATTGTTAAAAAGTATAAAATGGGTATAAAATTAATCAGTAGTCGTTATGTCATAATATTTCGATATAGCTGCAGAGGCGAACACATGGTACTTCTTGTAGGTGACAGGATCAAGTAGTCTGGTGGACAAAGCATCAATAAGCGGGTCTATGGTCACTGAATTGGAAGAGTAAAACGTCTCTTGGGCGAGTTTGGCTCTTTCCAAATCATTCACGGGACATTCGGCAAGAACATGGTGGAGTGAGAGCTGAGATCCGCAAAACTTACATGGAATGTTCTTGAAAGATCCTAAGTTTACCCAGTTTCCATTGTTGAGTACGGTATTGTTGTACAAGCGCAACTGGGCTATCCTGGTAACAACGTACTTCGGGAGATCTTCTCTAAGGTAGAATTTGGCTGAATAAGAACCCTTTGTAAGTGTGTAGTAATGAGGAATAGAGCTAGAGGCAGCAGCAGATTCCAAGTCTGCGGTTTCAAGCTTGCGTCTCAGTTTTGACAGAAAGTTTGTTTTGTTCTGAAGCGCCAGATGGTAGGAATTTTGCCGCCAGAGTCAATCAAGTCCCACATCGCATAGTAGTAGCTTCAGTTGTGAGCACCAGTTGTTGAGTTCCCCTTCTCCAGCCTTGAAAGATGCATTTCTAAGGTCCTTATAAGCAGCATAAGTAAGAGAATTTTGTTCGCTGAGTATTCGTCACCATTGAGCATAGTATAGCTTGGCGATTTCATACTTAATTGAAGGTGTACCGGTTTCAAGGCGTACAAAGTATCTTGGCGTGCTGATGGTAAGTCCGAGTGCGTTTTTGAGATAGCGCTGTTGTACTTTTTC
>JAQFYP010004114.1:0-10075 GCA_034694865.1 Bilobella braunerae
ATTTCTCTACGCTTTTCCTCTACTAAAATCGGCAACATTTGACAAATTATTGTTAGTACGTAAACATTCCGTGACATGCCTTGCAACTCTGGAAGCATCTTGTAAAACCAATAATGATACTCAGAACACTCTACTTTGTCCAATTCCCAGTCCCGTACATTCTCTTTTTTTGTTTTTTGTATTTTCAACTCGATAATTGCCTTCTTAGTCATGACCCAAGGGTCATTGACCCCTAAAACACACTTCTCAAGGTCAATACCTTTTAAGAATTGTGGGACACTATGTATAAATTCTCCGACTAATCTTCCCTCCACGGGAGTAATCACATACTGAACAGCCACTCTGCGCTTCCCATTTTTGCAGAAGGTAAATAGGTCACTTATGTCTAAACTTAAAAATGAGCTTGACCTGCCAAAAACATATGTTCTAACTTTATATCTATCTAAATCCCATTTGTTAACTGACCATAAATTGACAGTTTGCTGTAGTTCGTCATAGCCATCGAGAAACAAAATCAGCTCAAATTTATGGAGGTCCCTGTACATTTGCTCTATCAGCTCAATTGTTGTAAAATGGAGCTGGAGGTAGGCAAACAAAATGTTGTTTGGTTTACGACATTGGAAACATATTGAAGTGTATTGGTATGTTTTCCCCGCCTTACAGTCGGGGCTGCGATCACATGATGCTTCCTCTACTGCTCTCAGGGGAATGTACAAAGGGATTTTTGTATTTAAATCAAGCGTTTCGAAGAGGGACTTTGTGACCTTGTGAGCTAACCATGACTTTCCTGCTCCTGAGTCTCCAAGTATGAGCGTTGACAAAGTTCCCTCGTCTCCGAAGTGGGCTGAAATCATTTCAAAGATTCGTTTCTCCAGGTCGAAAGCCTGTGCTTGACAAGACGGGAATTCCTTGGCAAAGATCGGAATGTGCAGGACTTGCGCGTCAGGAATTCCTTCATGTTTATATTTTTTGGAGTAATATTCTTCGTTGAACAGTTTCTGCAGTTTAGTTTGAATTGACATGGCTCCAGTTTCTAAAAAAAAAATGAAAAATTCAAATTAATTTAAGTATTTTTATATTTGTATAAAACGAGGTAGGTAGGGATTTGTTAAATAGGATTATATCGGCATGGTTTTTGTGTTGACATTTGTACAATATTGAAAACTATCCTCCTAATTAGATGATAAACAGAGTATTTCAAAGGTTAAAAAATGTTTTACAATTAATTAGAACTCATGTAATTTCCCTTGTCAGTACTATGTGGTTATAATATATTTTAGATCCAACAATAAGTTCAGTTAAAGCTATAGAAATCAACCGTATGATATCTAAATTTAACGTCTCTTAACGGGTTAAAAAATATTTCTAATTATTTTTACGAGCCAAACACGTTAATCTTTGAACAGGAATTTTTTCAACTTAAACACCAATCATTTTCAACAGCATAGGAGTTATACATACTCCGGTTATTGTTCTCGGGCGTAACAAAGTGTAGTTCACTATTTGCGTGAACATTTGGGCCACGTACGTAAGGAAAACGGCCAGATTATGTAGCATATGGTGGCCCAATTCCACGTGTAAAAATTTTCCTGTAAAAAGTTAAGCTCCCACCCTCTATTATTGTTCTATATGATTAAAAAATTTGGTAAAAATTTCATCCAAATAGTTTAATTCCATTGAAATCTAGCAAATAGTTGTTTAAGACATTTTTCCAAAAATGATTTTCTAAAAAATACCAAAAATCAATTTGTGTGTTTTCTATGCTATTTCAAACGAAAAATTTGTTTCTGATTCAACGTCTGTAATCCGTTTGAAGGAATTACATCCGGTTCAAAAGTTAAAAAAATTACAACAAAAAATTCATCGTAGGGACCAATATTTTGGGGTGGGAGCTTGACCTTAAAAAATGGAAATTGCGCCACCTTATTAAAGCGCTGTTATTTATATGATTCTTTTGCGTACTGTATTGTCTATAAGATAATAAACATGTTAGTTAATTTTTGTCACCTTCCAATTGTCTGTTTAATAATTGTTGATTTAAACGAGTCGAACGATTGTTTCAATATCTTATTTCCAGACTCCGTCGTGAAACGATAAGTAAAATTGTAATACGCTTACTTATCACATTTATCAATGAAGTAGAGCTAGCTTAGGGTCATATCAAAAACTCATTTTAAGATGTGATTGTTTGTTTTTGGCTTCAACTTTTCGAATGCGGTTTAAAACTTAAAATGGTTAAAAAGTTAATGAGTTGTCTTAAGGCAAGCCCAAACAAAACTGAAAACTGGTTGCGTGGTAGTACTAAATTTGCAGAATACTATTCTAATCGATAAGTGTAGTGAGTGACCTTCGTAATGGGAAAATTGAATAGTTTCATACAAGTTTAAAATCTAAAGCCACAGGATATTTTCCTGTTTGTGGCGAAATGAACTTGGAAACGATTTGCGCAAAGCACACATTTAACAGGAAATTGTTTTTGTTTTAGGTAACCATAAGTATTAGTGTATAAAATTTTGTATTTTTCCTTTTTGACTTGCCTCGACAAGGATTTGCCACATAACGGCCAGTAAAGTTTAGGAGGAAGTTGCCAATTTTTTTTTAATAACTTTCATGGTAGTCCAATAAAAAGTAAAAATTTAATAAATTTATGTTAAAATTTATGAAACAAAATTCTGATATGAACCATAGAAAACAAGCGGAGTAGGAATCCACAGTATTTCGGAAGTATGTCTACAAAATCTGTAGTTGAACGTGCAAATTTGGTATTTTGATTTTGGTTGGATTCTAGGTAATAATTTCAAACAAAAAGTTCGGGAAAAAAGCTCCGAAAAAAATAGTTCCGAGTGAGTAATAGTTCCAAACGAGTAATAGTTCCGAACGAGTAAAAGTTCCAAAAAAAATTTCCGAAAAAAAAATTCTAAACTTTACAATAAACCATAAAAGTAAGAAAATTTAATTGTAATAAATTAAAAATAGGTTTAGAGTCATATTACATAAAATTAAATGTTGCAGTTTGCGCTCGCTTAGGCGAGCACAATGTGAAATTTTTAATTCATTAATGCTTGTCCATCCTATATTTACCTAAAAAAAAATTTTTTAAACCAAAACCTAACTACATAAACCAAGCAGTTACTAATAATTTAATTTTTTAATTGAAATATAAATTGGGCCGTTTTTTTGGAGCTATTTATTTGGACTTTTCTTTCGGAAATTTTACTCGTTCGGAACTATTACTCGTTCGGAACTATTTTTTCGAAACTTTTTTTTTCAGAATTTTTTTATAATTTTTTTTTCGAGACTATTACTTGCTTCCGGCGTCGGTTTGCAGTGACCTGTTTCAGCACCGCTTACTGTTCTGCCTTACTGTACCGCTTACTGCTTACAACTAATTAAGATGGAAGGGAAGCGTAGTTTTTTGTTTGCAATAGCTAAGTTTGTTGGAGTTAATTGCGTATCAATTATTCAATTTCAAAAACACTTTCTATTTAAAAAAAATTAAATACGGGCACAACCCTTTGATGCTACAGCTAAGGCAGCTGCTGACCGTAACTTTTTTGAGGTGGAGAATTGATAAAGTTAGGGCCAGCAGCTGCCTTAGCTGTATATTCGACTTTGGCTTTGGTGACCCCTTACCCTTTGCCAGTTTAAATGACCGCCAAAATCGAAAGAAAAAAAATGGTTTTTTGGTTTTGGCTTGCGCTATCCATAGTAATCTGCATCTATCGTTGTACCCACGTGGGTCGTCTAGAATTGTTTATTACAAAAGGAAACCTTCAATATTTTAATTATTGATTTTAAAATGCTGTCAACGTTGAAAAATTCTGGTTCTCTTTCAAATAAAGTACGTTAAACTTGGTTTTGGTTGCTGTAACCATGACAATAATTGATATTGATAATATTGATCATATAACTTACTTAGGATTTTGCTTCTAACAATCTAAACTAATAACACGCTATTTAGTTTTTTTTTGTCGTGTGGTGTAAGATAATTTGTTTGTGCCTCTCTTTTGCGTAATTTCTAAATTGTTTGCCGTCCGTGCAGTTTTTTGACAACAATTCCTAACTCTGAAATATTTAAATTAATACCAAGAGTTTGATGGCGGTGATTATTAAGGCAAACTTGCCTTGCATTGCCTTTGCCAAGTCCAAAATTTAGTAACCGAAAAAACTTTCTTTTTATTCCAATCCCCCAACAGCCGAAGATTCATTTTTGTGTCCCATTAACAAAACCTTGAGGACAAAACGGTATGTAATAGAACGCAAGTCCAAGTTTGTAGAATTTTTTTTAGAGAAACTTGACAGCCTCTCAATGGACATTGCACGGCTGTATGCCGTTCTGCTTTTATCCATCACTGTAATGTTAAACGCATTTAGGCTTCAAGACGTAATACAAAGTAAGGATGTTGAGAATTGTTGCCGCCAGTGGAACCTGCCAAAGTATTGGTTGGATTGAACGCGCCGGCATCATGACGAAACTTGGTAACTCAGGCTATAGATCGTAGTTACGAAGATTTCGGCAGGGTACTTGCATTTTGGTCACGGGTTACCAGGGCACGCAAACAACTGTTCTGTACCGTAAATCTTGCCTACTGTTCCGATTACTGGAAACCAGTATTCACAAGTATTCCAAACTTGATGAATACAGGAAAAAACTTAATTTTCCACTGGAAGGCTATGGTACCCTTTCGCGATTGAAATCACTACTTGGATTTTGTCGTTGACAATATTGAATAACCTCAAAGCTTCAAAGTACACTGGTTGGAACTATCCAGTTATTAACAACATTATCTTGGCAAACAGCAAGCCATTAAGTATCAACATGTCAATCGAAAATTTGGATGCCTATTAGTTGTAAAGTTGGCTAGGACGTCAAAACTAATCTTATTGTAGTCGTTTCAGTCAACAATGGCCAATGGAACCAATAATGGGAAAAATTTGATAGTGATTTCAAAGAGCGGAAAGGAAGAGTGGCCTGACGTCAAACATTGATTTTGGGAAGTAGTATCTCTTTCCAAAAAGTACAGAAAAAATTGTTCCGACTTGTTGGAAGCCTATTTAAAAGTAAAGAAATGCAGGAAATGTTTTTAGATGTCTTTCTTCCCATGGCGTTAGAGGACATCGATGTATGGATTCCCAAAGATACGCGCACATATAGTGTAGCACAACTTAGGAGAATACTTCGGAACATATTCTTCATGTGGTCGCATGTTCCGATCGAATTTTTGCAAAACTGCAGAACGGAGATATTGCAAAACAGGAACTTGCCGGATTTTGTTTTGTGGCTAAGTATCGTGTGACAAAGAGACATGGTACGCACTGTACACTAATCCCTACGATTGCGTGAGCTGATCTTGTATTTTTAATGTAACTTTCATCATGACCCCGATTCTATTCATGGTAGCAGCAGTTTGTAAACAAGTTGCACCAACAGCCTTGCTTAACAAAGTACTCCTTATAACTACTGCGCTGATACTACGTGCAACTCCATACACTAATGGAGTACTGTACCATCCTAAACAGAGGAGAGTCTTTAATTGGGTGTTTGGCATTTGGATGCCGCTAACTGTCGTTGTTGTCGAACTCTACGTGGCCGTCATTGTACGCGATTTAATACTTCCCTCGGGATGGTTAAAGAACTTGGTCAAATATAGGTCACTTGCACGATTTTAAAAAAATAAGAACACAGGCTCGAATACAATTTTTCAACCTCTGGCCCAAGCTTCCCTGGTCTTGTTCTGTTTTTTAAATCAAAATGATTCAACGCTCTTTTTTTTTATATAATTTAACAAAAAAAAAACAATAATTCGATGTAAACTATGGATTGCATTTGTTGTTTCACTTTTTGTGTCATAAAGTTTATAGTTGAGTATTTACAAATTATTCTCAAAAGAGCCACGCCATAATTTAAGCCCAATAATCTAAGCAACAATAACCTAAGTAATAATAATTTAAGCAACAATAATCTAAGCAATAAAATCTAGGCATTACAAAATAATATAAGTTGTATAAAAATTTAGGCAACTTATAATTTTGAGACCAAAGATTTAAAGATTATGATTAGGTTTTAAATAAACAATTCAAGTTTATTGATTTAAGGCTCACCCATATCAACATGTACATACTCGTTCAATAATACGTAGTACTAGTTTATCTTTAGTTTAAAGTCGAATAAATTACATTAATAGCTGTACATAGCATGAGTCTACTTAAGTACTGTTAAAATTAAAATTAAAATACGATGAGGTCACATTAGTTTAAAATTATTTAGAAGAATAATGGTTATAAAGTGAAGTGTTTGCTCACAACAGTTGATACACAGAGTTAAGAGATCAGGGTTTGAGAGGTTTTAAATAAACGTATTAAGTGAATATATGACGGACAAACCATAAGAATTTAAAAATTTCTGCTTAAAGCGGAAACTGAACTTTTTTACGCCTTTCGGATCACTTATAAATTTAACGCCAAATATTTTAAATAGAGATGAAAGCTTTAAATGACTTGTTAATGTTCGTTTGTGATTTAAATATATAATACTACTAACTTGAAATAATTCTAAAATCAATTCTCATTTACACAAGAATACTGTTGCAAGGTGGGTGCCTACCTACCCAAAACACCGAATGAGTAAAGGAATACTTAACACGATTTAATGGAAGTAGAATGCAGTTAAATTAAAACAAGCATTCTGAGGTATGGAAATAAATTAAATAATTCAATGCTAAAAAATGTCAAATTTCTTAAAACGATAGTACAATGCATGAGCCAAATGGATTTGTTTAGTTTAACTTTTTGAGCTAATACAATTTCATGGCAACCCTCTCTATCATCATTCATAAATTTTATATGGGTTAGCACTTTATTTACTCTAGGTGATATAAAGTGATTTAAATCACAACTCGAAAACAGCAAATCAAAAGAATTATTTACTTTGATTTAGAATCTTCTAATGCTTTGTCGTGCATTCCTCGTAGAAACTTCTGGAAATTTTTGTTGGCCCTCTTTTCACTTTTAGCAGGTATACCATTTTCCGTTGTTGGAATGAGAAATTCTCCTTCGTCGTTCTCGAAGAGAATGTTGAAATTGTAATCAGTAAAACCATGGTTTGGCGATGCTTCTCTTCGCTGCACTTTGCAAACGAGACGATACCACAAGAGGGATGCCTTGACGTTGGGTGAGGGGAGAGGGGCGGGGACATAGCCCTGATATACGAGCCAACTGGATTTAGGCATACTGTTATAGAATGTATGCCATAACGACGCAATGCTAGGAAATGTTTCCTGTAACTTCTTTGAAATTTCGCTCAACCCCGTCTTGACACCTTCCGGCATGGTCTTTTAATAAGAGCAACAAAAAGTGAGGCATGCAGTTAAATTAACATCAAATGGAAAAGACACTATTGCCCCCAAAAAATTAGTATCATTCTTTGGGATATTAAATTTAATAAAATGCAAATTTTAAAGGTGGTTTGAAACACGACGTTTAAATGGAGCATTTTTAATGGGGTAAAATTCTACTCTAGTGGATTAATTCCAATTTACATGAAATTTATCTTGTAGACTAATTGAAGTACGTTGAGTTCAAATCTAAGAGAAATATTACTCCGGAAAAGAGAAACAAAACAAATTATTGAAATTTTGAAATTTTCTATGCTAAATTTATGGGAAGTTTTTAAAAAAAGAAAAAAATTTCTTTCCGGAGCAATTTCTTTGCAGATTCTTGTTTAGAATAAGTCTACTTACTTAGTATAAGACAAAAAATTGTTTTTATAATTTTTTGAATTTATCCTTTTTAGTAATTTTTTCCTTTTCTAGTAATGTGAGATGAATTTTTAGATGCATAGTAATGGAGTATAACCAACACTTTATTCTATCACCCAAGCGCTACACATGGATACCTTTTTTGCATTAACAAAAGTTAACAATTTAATAATCAAAACAGGGGAGTAAATAATTGCCCATGTTGCTTTGATAATTTAATGTCCTTAATACTAGCCAAACTAGCTCGTCTTAGGACAAGAGGACATTACATTAACTAGAAATAGCAAGTATAAATCCTCCTGTTCTAGACAGGATGTTTTGACTTATTTCATAATTGTAGGTAGCTTACCTTTTTCGCTTTTTCAAATTTTTCTCGAAGGTGAAATGAATTGATTTCAATATCTTTGAGTGACCTGAGTCCGTCAACTTGAGTTACTTGCCAAGCTACTCCAATGCGTGCAAAAAGTACCGTGACAAGATTACATTTATAATTATACACAGCAGTAGACATAAATTTAGTTTGGTGGGGACATATTTTCTGTACAAAAAAAATTCTTCTAGCTCATCCACGGTAAAAGGTGCTTTTTGCTTAATAGCATCGACGATGGACACTGATTTTAATTCGGTTAGTGGTATTGCATTCATTTGCTTTCTTTTACTCCACGGCAAATTCCAGCCTTCTTTTTCTGGCAACAAGTTTGGGCAAAAAATCAGGTCACAATCTACTCTAAGAATCGTGTTCAATTTGTCTGAGCTTGCACAATTGGAAATATCAATGCAAAAGATCAAGCTTCCTCCACGACAAGCTGCCAAAAAGCTTCCTTTGTCCGGGATATCAAAGTGTCCAAAAACCAGGTCTTCCGTAACAAACTTGATGCGAAATAAACGCAGTGATTTGACGTTAACTCCCTTCTGTGCTGCTGTCAGTTTGGTAAGAGCGTCAATTGTCGTAAGACAACTCTCACCATAGCGACCCTTCACGTTCTCTTTGTCTATCCATGCTATTCCTGGGAAATGCCGAGTACCGGCTAGTTTTTCAAGGGCCTTTCTTCAATGTTGGACAATGTATCTGATTCTGATATGTGATTTGCAACTGCTACTTCAGTATTTAGCTGCTTAGGTTTACGTATAGGCCAACGTATACGTACAATTCGGTTTCGGTGTTTCCATAAATACCGACCATGTTTTCTTGTTCAATATTCCAGAGCCAAACAAGCTGATATGTATTCTCTGATACTTCAAAGACTTTGTACATGCTTCGCTGTTCTTGAGTAATGAATTTGTAGCTTTCGTGATAAATTAGCGGCGCCCAAAAATATTATACTTCAGAATCTTTCTTAGCCTCGTCTTCCGACACGGCGGTGGTGATTTCAAGAAACGTTTTTATGACTTTTCCGACCCGGTATACATGTTTGGTTTTGACATTGAGCGCCGAGAAAAAATGGGAGCAAAAACTGGGGATTTCAAATTTTAAAATAATAAGCTTGGTACCCAAATTTGAATCAATAATGAATTCAAGAATTGGCGTGACTTTGGGTTTGTTATATGAAGTATTGTCACCGCCATCTGGAATATTATCCGTATCCGTTGCAAGAGTGTGGAAGCCTTTTAGCGGTAGTCGGTCACAGTTGACTAATAAGTCGGCAATTTCTATCTGCTCGGATTCATCTTCTATAGTTGCAAATTCCTGTGGTAAAAATTTAATATTTAATTTTAATGCTTACAATCAGTTCCAAAGGTAAAAGAAACATAACTTAATACTTTATGTTAGTCCACTTACCAATGTCGCTGATCCAAACCTGATCAAAGTACTCGCCACCGGTAGAACCCGAAAACTTACTAAATTAAACATTTCTCTCAAAAAGTTTCCTTGATTTCCACAATAGAAATTACAACGAAGGAAATAGTGCAGTAATTTCCTCCCCAATTTTCCAACTTTAAATACTATAATACACCAGCATCATCACATTGGAGAGTAGGCTTCTAGAAAAAAAGTATGTCGCAGTATAGAAGAATTATAAGCAATATTTTCACTGCTATCAACAAGAAAACTGTAGTTATTAAAATAATTTCACAATTATAGCTTTTTTTTGCTTTGCCATTTCTTTAAGAAAAAAAGTTGGCCGAGTTGGTCTAGTGGCTTGGAGCTTCTGTCTCTCTCCACTAACCAGCCTGAGAACGGGGGTTCAAATCCTCCGATCAGCCACAAAAAAGTTTTTGCGTTGGTTTTCCCCTTAAAAGAATAAAAGCGCGCTGCGGCGCGCTGGAAACACTCTGTTGAAAAAAATATCCCACAAATTTTTATTACACAAAGGTCA
>JAQFYP010004115.1:0-10075 GCA_034694865.1 Bilobella braunerae
TTAGGGAACTAGTACTAAAGTTGAGGATAGGTGACATATCCAAACACGCGCGGCACCTGGAAAAGTTCCCTTGTAAGTGTGTTAATTTTTTTTAATGACAGCATTGTTATTTTAAATGTTTCTCATGTAATGTCTGGAAAGGATAAGACATATCTTGCAGGATACAATGCCTATGAAAATAGGTTAAATAGTGTGCACCCATTTTTTGGAAAAGAAACTTTTTTTGTGTGTTTTAAAAAATTAGATTAACCCGTACGGGAACATGAGTATGAATAATCGTGTCGTCGGGAGTCGGCGTCATTTTTTTTTAAATTGGTTAAAAGTCATGAAAGTCATCTTCCGTGACATCTTCTGAGAGCCCCTAATTAATAGTAAAATGAAAATTCCTCAATTTGACCTTTAGAATGCGCTGGCAAGGTCACAGAAACCCCGAAAATGGACACTATTTGCCACAAGTTATTCTCCCTGGGTCCATAGTGGCGATAAATCGACCTACTCCTAAGGAGTACCAAGAGTTGATTTATGCAGCTGCTGTTGCCAAACTCTCACTTCTATTTTTAGACTGGACCAAATGAGTCCGTGCCTCACTCACTCCCATGTCCGTCTGTTATTATTTTCACCATTTTCGTTATATCCATCAATTCATCTACTTGTACTTATTCTACATTGTTAGGATTCAATTTGTTTCTTGTTTTCCAACAATGCATAAAATTCCAACTCTTCGCCACTAGGAAATAATCTGGCAACGTGTTTCTTTTTAACATTTTGCACACTGCACTACTAAATGCAATGTGAAGCGATGCTAAGCATCCGCTTAGCTTCAATATCTTGAACGTTTTGGTGTGTCACGTATTGTATTTTGATTGTTGCGGTGGGCACACCCTACTGTTACAGTTAATTTGCTTCAGAATAGCCAAACTAGCCTATAGACGCACACCAGCACACATACTTTAAAATTAAATTCCGATTTTAGCAGTAAACTCAACTGAAGCAAATGAGTTTTGGTTTGGAATATCAATAGGAATGGGAGTCGATGTTATTTTCATTCAGTAATTAATTATAAATATTTTACTTATAAAATGTCGTTTTTTATGGCCGTACATTTTGATTAGTCAATGAGCGGCTGTGCGTAACAAAACGGTAATTCCGGGAATTAGAAAGTGAAAGCAGTCCTATCCACTTTCCTTCGCACACACATGGGCATTTTGAATTATGTTTTTTTTTGGGAAAGTTTAATTTCTCAAAAACCAAACAGGAGGGAGCGATGCAAAATAGCCAAACATAAATATCCTGTAGTCCTAGAACGGGAAAGATTTGCTAGTTAGTATATATACTATATAAGTGCTATATATATGCTTGTATATATACAAGCCAAAGGACTATAAATGGAATATGGGATTGGGAAGATACATTCAATTTTGTAATTTTTTAATTTTACTGTGAGTTATTCAAAGAGAATATGCTTGAATTGGACAATACATGCCTAGAAGATTACTGGGGCGGTCAGTGTACTCCTGTCCTACGACGGGCTCGCTTGTTTTGACACTATCTCCATGAATTTGAATTCAAAGTAGGCCCATTTTGGAGCCAGAAATACGACAATTCTCGAATCAAATATGTTTTTGGCGTTTGTCAAAACTATAGCAGTCACTTTTTATAAGGGTTGATAAAAGTGAGGATAGAGTATCTTGATGACTCGCATGATACGGCATTTCGAAAAGTGGTTTGAGAAGGATAAGAATTAGGGCCCTTGGTGAAATTCAGGGTACTTTATGCCGCATAAGACAGTTAAAAATTTCACATTCTTGAACAAAATTCAAGAAAAATCAATTCTTTTTCAAAAATTTCTCTTTTTTTATACAAGAATTCTGTCCTTTCTCTCTGGCAGGTAGCTGTCCCAATTTTTTCATTAACTTTAAAAACTCTAAAAAGTTTTGGGCTGTTCAGAAGCGCCTTGTACTTGAGATGAGGGTGATATGGGGAACAATTTTCTCCTCTGCCCATACTTTCTCTTTTCCCACCTACTTTCACGTTTCAATTGTGCAGTCCATTTTAGCTGATATTTGTACGCCGTAATTAAAGTGAACTGAAAATTCAGGTTTTCATTGCAAAAGATGCCAATTCTAAATTTCCATTGATTGGAAATTACGAATGATAGAAGATCCTTAACTTATGCTAACAAAATTAGGCAGAATACGGTTCTTCAAAATGTCATCGTGCTTCTCAATTATTTAATTTGTATTTCATTTTATTTTCGGAATTTTCCGAACAATATCAACGGCAGTCATGCTCCTGCAATTTAAAAAAAAAACTGAAATGACGTTTTTTGAACATATTGAAGAATTTTTGAAGAAATTTTTGCTTGTTTGTGAAATAAAACAGAAAAAGCTCTAAAGTTTTAGCTGAAAAGCAAAAAATTTGTGTAAAATCAAATGTTCTCTCTTTACCTCGTGCAATTATCGATGGATTTGGTATTTGAAATTTCAGCTTTAAATATAGATATAAGCTTTTGTTTCATTTCAGGGATATATTCCAAGCATTGAATTTATGTAGTAATACAATTGGCCTTACGGCTACAGTTAATTAAACAACTTCTCAATTATGAACTCTTAATTAAAATCTCGCGTATTCAAACACTTACCTAAACCTAACTTAAACCTGATACTTTGAAGCTCCAATACAATAAGAGAGCAGCAAACTTTAAATTACTGAGCGCTCACGTGCTACTATATAACCTAAAAGTAGGAAAGGAGTCCTTGGTGTTTTTGTTTAATTTTATCTATCTTTTTTTCTTCCAGTAAAATCCGTATTATTACTTTGCTTATTTGCTAAAGTGCGTGTTTTAGAAGACTAATAGACAATTCAACCTGTTTGAAGAGACCGAAGAAGGATAGTATTTGAAGGTATGTAAGAAACAGAGTTTGAAGTTGATTTATGGGATACGCTGCTTGGGATAGTATCATGTAAGATAGTGTGTGGAAGGAGAGGTAATATAAAATGCAAATAGCACATTATTCGGAGCAATGTTTTTTCCTAGGAAAGTTTTAGAGCACTAGGAAAAAGGATTTAGGTTAAACCGCTTCTACAAATTCACTTTCTAGCCCCCACAATTCCACTTTCACTCCAAGCAACGCAAAATTTGTCAATTTATTGTAGAAAAAGGAGAAAGCTTTGTGGAACCAGTTGAATGCAATTTCGAGAAATAGTCGTAATTTCACCAGAAGCATTTTCCTAAATAAATTCTAAAATAAAATCCTACACTCAAAACTAAAATAATTGGAACAAATCTAATCATTGTATTATGGTCCAGAACTAACCAAATATAGTCATTTTAACGCATCCAAGGTATTTTCATTAGCAGTTTAACAACGTTCTAAAAATAGAACTACAACTATTTAATTATAACTTGAAATCCAATTGAGAAATTTACATAATTATCAAAGGTAAAATTAGTTGAAATTAGATCAATGGTTTGGATTATCTACAAAAAAAAATGTTTTAAAAATAAGTTTTAAGAATCAATAAGAATAAGTTAACATTATATCTATAAGCGATTTTGAAGTTTACGAAAATGTGTATTGTTATTTTGTTTCGAGTGAGGTACCAAACGGCTTCCGAATTATAATAACCACTATAGATGCTTCCGTTGGAAAGATTAAAGGAGGAGAATTTCGGTCAACGACCTCATAAAATTCATCAAAATATTACAAATAACGAAATAACCTCAACTTCCGAACTCCCAATTTACTCTACTTCCATTTCATGAGAACGAGGGTTCAAATCCCCCGAACAGCCACAAAAAAGTCTTCACTGTTGGTTTTGTCCTGAAGGAATCACCTCGCCTCAGACCTTGTGTATACCCGTATCTCCAAAAATTTTTTATCATATTATATTACAAGCCAAACATGCCCGTCCAACAACGTATTTGTCAACATGTTTCCTCATTTATATTCAATTACTTGAAGTCACTTACAGCAATTTTCAAAGAAATGTGTGCTAAAACACTCTTTAGATTTCGAGACATTTTGATAACTTTGGGGAAATTAGTTAATTTCTTTTTTGCTACATTTTCTTTTGCCTTTCAATTGCAAACAAGCCCGTCCTAGGAAAACAAAGTGTCCAAAAATTCAAATTCAAATTCAAGAGAGCAGGCCTGCTTGGCTAATCCAAGTTCGAAAAAACAAAAAGCGATAAGATTTGAACTCCGGGCAATCGAGTTTTTAGGTAATCTTCTTCGCCCACCGGCAACAGCGGTGAAGGAAGTTAGAATTTGCGATTTCCAACGTACTCGCTGTAAACTGTATGAGTCCCACATGACACTCCCTTCTTTTTAAGTTTCCTCCATTTTATCCAAACTTGGATTACTTCGGACATCGTCTATTTGACTATACTAAAAATTTGAACAAATTTCAGAACAACAAATTTTTCATTTACATTTCCTTTTTCAAACAGCGATTTAAATTTGTTCTAAGAATGTTGCAGAGATAGAATGTGAAACGTTGTCTCCATACTAGCGTGCAAATAAATCTTGAATTTTGAACAATAAATTAATAAAACACGAGCATGTTTCTGCACTTTTATACCTTTTTGTAGACATTAAACCAAGAAAAAGCTCTACTTTTACTTTGACTGGAGAATGCACACTTTTTTTTACTAAATAAATTTAAAAAAAAAACTACATTTTAAGATATGGAAGCAAGTTGGAGAGTAAATCACAGCCTTCAATTTTTCCAAATTCCAACAAAATTCAACGACTTCGGAAAATTTAGCTTGCTTTTAGCTGAGTTGGAGACAAAAAATCTGCACATTTTTTGTTGGGGAAATTTGAATGACGTTTAACTACACTTTGATTAAAGAAACTCTCTCTAGCAGACAATATGACTTATGCTTTGAGTTAGCAAGATTCTCTAGCAATTCTCCAGCAGATTGTCAATTCCAGTGGGCAATGGCCTGGAGAATAGCCTGGAAATAGTCAGAGATTAGCAAATCTCTATAAAAGGCGTCAATGCCTTTATATTTCATGACATTCATTTTATGGCATTATGCATATAGGCATTTATGCAATAATGCATAGTGAAAGTTTCAAAATTTCGAAAAAAAAAAATGAAATAAGAAGAAGAAATTTTCAAATTTAAAATAAGTCAGAGCAAAAGTTTTGAAACATGGACTGCCTTGTTGAAAAATGTTGCCCCCTGTGAATAGTGTGAGAATCAGAGCAATCTCGATGATTCACCCAGTAGTTTTCCTAGGACCAAAATTTCATGTTTCAACTAGCTTTTGTTTCAAGGGTCCCTTTGTTCCTTAGCTATTTCTGCAGGCCTGAGTCCACATGAGTATGTGTCATACTCATGCGGTCAAGGCCCCCTTTCAAAGTCTTTTTCCAAAACTAGACCTCAACTAGTTGTAGCTTTAGATTAAGAGGGTTCTATCTCCAAAATTCAGTTCAGTTCACTTTTACAATTTACCAACTAAACTTTACTTTTAAAGATACGTCGAAAACGCCTTTGGTAAATTTGTTATTTTCATAAATAGTGCCCCCTATAAATAAAAGTGTGTCAGAGGGTGGGGCAACCAATGGCAGGGAAAGCGGGTCAGTGTTGTACAAAATGTTCGCGGATTTTGAAGGAGAATTCGAATTAGGGACGGAAGCGGCTTCCTTTCAAATTTTAAACGTGAATAAGGATGAGGCTTGAATTTGATTCAGAGCATGAACTTCCTACATTACAACCACTTTCTCCTTCGTTTTGTTTTCATTTTGTTTTGTTTCACTTTCACTCGACCGCTTTTGTGTTCTCCGCTGATTTAAGAATAACATACCTCGAGATTTAGATAATAATTTAGATAACTAAGAAATTGTGCCACCACCAATAATAATTCTTCTCGTTACCGCCAATAATTTTAAATTTGAAACTAAACGAACCACCTCGTAAGAGAAACTGCACTTTCGATGCAGGTAACTGCTGGCTAATAAAGGTATGACAGTAATTTCTACCAATAGCCAAACAAGCCAGTCGTTGGACTTAAGTCGTTTGAAGATAAACACAAGATAATTGAGAATTTAAGCTTAAATTTACTTAAATTTTTGAGATTTCAACAATAACATTGAAAGTCAAATCAAACATCTAAGTTATCAGTCAACAGCGATTTAAATAATTATAATAATTGAGATTCCAAAGCTAAAGTATTGAATTTAAAATCTTGAAGTATTTAATTATAAAAAAAGATGATCATTGTAAGATATAAATTATTTGTGTATTATGCCTACGATTCTAATAGTGAGACGCGACTCTCGGTCAATACTACAAGTTTCAAACAACACTTAGCTTTATAAATGTAAGTTTTCAACCAACGTCCCAGTACAACAACAAAATGTTTTACTTGTTTTGTATTTTCGAGCATATTCGTACGCCCATACGTTTGACTGATATAACCGTTTACATGGTCTCTAATACGCGAGGTTTTTGCAAACGGTAGGTTTAAGCTAATGTTAGGTTTATGTTACGCTAGGTTAGTTTTAGGCTACGCTGATGCTTCTCAAGGTTAGGTTACTTTGGGTTTGTGTTTATGCAATGGGGCGTAAGAGAAAATGGACTCCGGGAAGTTGGAAGTGCTTTACTCACTAATTGCCCATTGCTTTCAATCCAACCTTACTTTCTATGCTGCTTTCCCCACCAAATTTCCGCTTTCTGATTTTAGAATAAGAACCCAACTTATGGGGTACTCATCCTCATATCAAACAAAAACAAATCTCCCGCCCAAGCCAATGAGCCACTTCCTCCGAAACACTCCCACTTCATTGCGGGCATCGCTTTAGGTTTTGATCAAACCTAAATTTTGATTACGCTGAGAATGATGTGGTTTAGGAGTACAATTAAATACATGTTCATTTTATGTTTCATTCTTACCCTGATTACCTCTTTCGGAACACTTTCTAACTTTCTAAAATTTGAAGAAAGAGCCTAGCCATCATGCTTTCTTGAATTTTGAATTCAAAAGTATTTCAAACACAAGTATTCCGCGGTTTTAGTAATTCAAAAGCCTGGGGTTTTAAAGTGTTTTCTACCAATTAGTACAATTTGAGACATATTCCAAATGTCTTTTGTGGTTGTAAGTTCTATATAAAACTTCCCACGAACTTGAAACACGGTCTGCTATAACTTTTGCAAAAGTTATAGGAGAAAATTATGCTTTCCATTTTATGCTCCAATTGCTAATGCTGTACAACTTTCTCCTTAAATTCCATTTTCACAAAAAAACAAATTCCGCATAAACACAAATAAAGCTTGTTTTCAAAACCACTCAAATTAAATTCCTTTTACAATTTCTCCAAGCTAACTTCTCATTTAGTTTTAATCAGGAGAAATTGGGTTTAAGTTCAAATTTTCCGCATTTAACACTTCCCCTTCTAAACATAAATTTTACCGAATAACGAAACCAAACAAGCCCGAACAGAAGCACATTTTGTAAGACCCTTCAATTGGATTTCTTCGAAAGTTTAAAAGAAAGTCGATTTTTATTGAAACAAATTGTGTCTTATACGCTCACTAAATGGACAGTTTGGTAATATTGCATTTCATAAACATAATCTGCATATTGCAATTTATACTTACTTCGTCGTGATACATGAAAAACTCATGAGGTTTAATGTTTTTTTTTTTTATAATTTTTTTTTAGAAAATTTGCGCTATTTATAGGTTCAATTTATAGATGTATGATCAGGAGGATTAAAAAAATTATACGGCAATATCGTTTTTGGCTTTTCTGTTTTTACTCTATCTTGAATCCGTCTTGAATAAATTTCTTTTTTTCTAAAAAAAAAATATATATATATATATATAAATAATTTCAGTATGCTTTTTCTATTTTTAGTTTTTAATGAATTTTGAATGACTTTAATTTCTGATAAAAAAGCGAATCTATTGCTTTTTAAAACAGACTAAAACTTGAGAGAGGGAGGGGTAGAGATGGACAAAGTTGGAAACGAAATTTCAGTTTCTGGTCCTAAATTCTTGAGAACTTTTACTTTGTCAATCACAGAAAGTACAACGAAATTCAAAAGTATCCGTTACAACGTACAACGTTGCTTTTTTTATGCGCTATGTCCTTTGTTGAGCTTTTTTCAGCGTGGCCTCTGCTATGACTTATCCACGCCTCCGAAGTTTCAAATGGTTTTGATTATAGAAATTAGTCGCACAAATCAAAAAGTACTGTTATCATACAAAATTATGTCACAATGCAAAAAAAATACGTTACACTGCTCTTATTTTTTATACAAATAATATCATTCGCGGAAAGTTGCCGCCAAGGTCGCTCAAAGCAAAATTTAATTACTCCATCAATACACCATTGCGGAAAGCATCTACATAATTTAAATTTTCTATAACATATATATGCACAGAATGCACATTTTTTAACGGAAACTTAAATCCGTACATTTGTATTGTAATAGTGAGCAGTATTCGAGAACAAATAATGACTCGTGTTTAGTTCGATGCCAATTGAAACCGATTTTTCGGATTGTTGGTGGAAATTTACACCTATAGTTTTTTGTGTTTTACCGTTGAGCAAACACAAAAACGAAATACATTTTGAGTCAGCATGAGTGCTATTAAGAAACTACCATTATCATTTACCATTACGAAAAACACTAACAAGTGTATTTTGGTAGTGTGTAAGGGTAATTTGGAGTAGATAATAGAAAATACAAATGTGGGATTAGTTTTCTCGATGCAGCCCTACCTTTCTCCGTTGGAAACTTAGTTGGTGAGAAAGGCGTGGGCAGGATGAAGGGAATAAACCAAGGCAAAATCCCTTTCTCTAACCTCATGAAAAAGAGCCAGAGAAAGCAACAAAGTAAATTTAATATAGTAAAAGAAAAAGTCCACAATTTAAAGTCATTCATTTTTCTTTCTAAGAGTCCAACTCCCTTTATCTAGTTGGTTTTGGTCAATTTATTTTGTTCTAAACTCTCTCCATGTTTTTATGACTTTTCAAAATAAGTGCCAAATTTTCCCTTCAACTAATTTTCAGCAACCATATTTGTTTTTTTTTCAACACTTTTTTTTTGTTCTAAATGTATTCCCACCAATCAAACTTACTGACGCAAGAAACATAAACAACTTTTTTCATTGCATCACGGAGTTGCACTCGTACGAAAACTTTCACTTCTGTTACTGCACCTGATTTGCCAGCACTTAACTCTAAATCAAGGAGAACGCATGACGCATTCATGTCTTTTTTACGTGCAACTTCGGGAAAACTATATCTAACAAAAATTTGAATAGGTTTAAACATATTTTTGATACTGTGACATCAAAGTTTTTTCGTTAATAAGAAAATAAAATAATAAAGTTTTTGGAGCTCAATTTTTATTCTGAAATCATAGTTACGCAAATTTTTTTATTTTTGAATTACGTGAAACCACCTTATCTTTACTTTCAACGTTCTTTACAACGTTCAAACTTCTTTACCCTTACGTTTGGTTAGCAAAGCTTGAAAAATAATACTTTTTTAAAAAAATAAGTATTGAGTAAACCAATTGTGCAGTGCCAAATGAACTATAATGGATCGATCCTATTTTTATGCATTGTTACAAACAAATAAATTGTTCGAGACAAGGAAAGTAGTGATTTTGATGAACAAATTTTATCCTTTAGTTAAAAAATTACCTAAGAACGCAAAATACAAAACACACCAAATTTGCATTTTGAGAAGTCACGTTGTCCTGATTCCACTGTCTGCCTATTTGCAAGATGAGAAACAGAAGCGCTTCAGTTGCAAACAACTGGTAGAGAAAGTCAAACATTTTTTCAAATAACACGTCTCCTCTTTTCACCAAATCATCCTCTTCCGCTAACCTAAACGAAAATGGAAACAGAAACAGGAAATAAAAACTTGAAGACAGTCAAAGGGTGCTGTAGTTGAAATGAGGGCCCATGCTTAATTAGGGTACCCAGCAAATTATGTAGTTGCTCAATACAACTACAATACAACATAACAGTAATAATAATACAAAATAGTAATTTTAGACTTGTTTTCTCACTATTTTGAAAAAGATAATATACCTCTGCGAAAA
>JAQFYP010004116.1:0-10072 GCA_034694865.1 Bilobella braunerae
AGAACGGTACCGCGTACCGCCCAAGAAACGTTCCCGATACCGAAAATAGAAACCGAAGCAACCGAACCGCCGAACCATCCAGGAATTGTACGAACCTCCTGTTTGGCTGGATCAGCTTCACAGAATGTATCAGGAATCGACCGAACCAGAAACGAAACCAACACGTCGAACCATGCACCACTACACACGCACCTCAACACGTTACCGAACAACAGCGTTTAATGGCGACCGACCTTTCTGCGATTTTCAAGTAACGGACCTCCGCGGAACTGTTGTTCCCAACTTGAGGCCGTTCAGTCGACGGAGTAAGTCGGGCCGAACCAAGCGAAGTACCGTTGCCGAACCCGACCGCCTTGCGATTAGCTACCGTGAAGCCGACGGTCCGCACCCTGAAATCTTCGCTGAACCAAGAAGCTTGCACACGTTTTTCTAGGCCACTAGGCGAGCTTTCAAGAGCTCTGTAGCACCAAAGAGAAGCCACCCCGCAAGCTTCATAGGCCATAGTCAGCCGTGGATCACAAGGATCCTGAACGCCGAACAATTGGATTGGTAACCCTAGATCGACTCGGGTAGGTCGCTGATCACTGAACAAAAGTCGTGTACCACTAGCTTCTCAAGAAAACTATTCTCACTAAACCAAAAAATTGCATTTGTCAAAATTAATAGTGAGAGGTGGCGGGACCTCTAGGGGGAAAGGGGCAAGGTTTCAGGGGTCAAGAGGCAAACGGGCAACTAAAAGGGGAAAGAGACACAAGTGGAAGGGGACTAGAGGGACTGGGAAACCAATATGCCAAAGGGCCTACCTCAATAGCATATCCAAACCCCAATAACAAGAGGTCAAGAGGTCATCGGTGTAACGAGGGGGCCTTACGGCCACTACTTTTATTGGTGCACAAATCAAGAACAAAAGACGCAAACCAAAAGACAGAAATGTTAGTGAGAGGGGAGCGACGCAGATCCTTCTTCGGTGCCTTCTGGAACACGTCTCCCCGAGTCAATGAAAATGACGAGAAGGTAATGGGACTGGGGTAGTGTGCAGCGGGGATGTGAGGCTAGGTAAAATGGTTTGGCGTGATGCAGCACTTCCTCTTCTAGCGGCCCACTTGAGCCGAAGAAGGAGTCGGTGGGCCTTTGGAAGGGGATGGGGACGCTACGGGCATTTAGGGTGATGGTGAGGGGTTAAGCGTCATTGTAACCCTTCAATAGTAATGAATTGACAGTTGGTTAAGCTGTGCCACTTTAGATTGTTAATGTACCCCACAAGATGAATATTCCAACAAACTAACTCAATATAAATCAAACATGTGTTAAAAAGTACAGCAAAAATACAGAAATCATGTTTGCCATTTTAAATCAATATTTTAACTACATTTGTAGTAACAAAGTAAAATCAGTTTAAATTGATAATCGAACTATGCGAGCTAATAAATGATTCATATATTTAATTATGTTTATTCTTTTTGAAATTTTGAGGATCTTTTAGAACCCATTTATTAAATTTGACAAAGCCAAAAACTAAAAGTCCGTTGTACTGGTTACTGAATAGATAATAGAATAGTTGAGTATTATTCAAGCAACCCAATACTTTTGACTGATAAATCATCAAATTCTTTGCAAGTATTCTGAGGCTTTATTTGATTGTTCCTTCATGGCAATAATAGATGAGCCCCTGATTTCCAACATTTCAAACTTTTCATGTTTTACTTAATCTTAACATCAGATACTTCCATTGAGCACGCAACAAATTTGAGCAGAAATGTGGATATTAAAAATGTAGTTATATTTAAAAAGCAGTTCGTGAGATGAGTAGTGGTTAGGAGTGTCCATAATTTATTGACTATCCAGACAATAATGACGAAAAAAATTCAAACTTTATCGGTGATTGAAGTTTAAGGTGTTGGTAAAACCAGGCATTAATGATGGGATACGTCAGATGGACAGTATACGCGGAATGAATTATGTACCCTGCGACTTTGGAATACTTAACAAGGGGGTTCTCTGCAGACGCTAATTAGACGCAAGGCTTTTAATATGTTAAAAATATTACATTCGGACGTCAGGACATTGCTAGGTAACAATGAAAAGCTCAATAATAAATAATGCTAACTAATGCTGAGTTATTATAAACTTAAGTTAAACTGCTTTGTGTTCAAACTGTCGTAATTGCGAAAAGTGAACTGTTAACAACCAACACTAACTCGTTTAGCCATGAGATAGTGTTGTTTGTATAGTACGTAATCTGTGAATCCGTGCAAACGGTGAAACCTCATAAGAAAATTGTAGGATAAATTGTTTCAAGGGCATGTAGATGGCAATGGGTTCTGTTTTTGCATAGTAAATAACTAAATAAGTATGGGTTCCGTTTTCTTGCTTTAATTTTGCATCAAGGTATATTTTTTAAGATCTCCTTAAGTATAGCACATACTGTTCATAACGATATAAGATTAATGTTTGCATTCATCTCTCTCTCTCCCAGTTAAGTGTTACCCTAATTTGTGTCTCGTATTTTTAATCCAAATAATAATGTTATATTTTTATTTTCTGTATCCTATAGGATAATAATGATAAATTATCGTTCAATAACAGGATTCTGTTACTTATTCAACGTTACAAATTTGTATTCAAAAGCAATTCAGACCTACGCAATTTTCTCCGTAAGACCCAAGAATGCTTCAATGTTGCTTAAAAGAGGTGCTGTACAATATAAAATATCTCATACCTGTATGTGGTTGTGTGTTATTACAAATAGTCGCAAAATCTGATTAGTTATTGGGTTCAAACTATTTTACAAAAAAAAAAGGGGGGGGGAAATTGTGACATCATATGTCTAAACTCCATGTTCTCGAGACGAGAATTTTTTCATCGAGGGCAAGAATACAAGTAATATGCGAAGTTTCAAATGCTTCGAACTTAAATTTTTTACGAACCTTGAGCGTGTGACCTCATAGCTAATAAACTGACTACTTATTTGCTAAAATAAACTTTTAAAGTAAAATAATAAATAATAAAATAATAAATGGCAGCTTCTAATGCTAAAACATAGTATGTAGGTCTTTTAAGAAACAGTAAAGAAACTTTGCTAGTTCAAACAGATAAGCTTCCCAAATTGTCCAATGTGTGCATTCCGCCTATTGCACAAAGTGAGGACAAGAATCTGATGCGAGATACGGTGCCTGATAACCGCATATGACTCTATTTAATTGAGGGCAGTTTTCAAATCTGTCTCGATGCTATTGGGAAAGCTTATACAGCAATTTCTATATCCTCTGACCGTGCAGCCTAATTAAAAAAAGACGGCCATAATTCATCTGAGGCAAAGCAA
Organism: Bilobella braunerae; assembly: GCA_034694865.1. Classification (NCBI taxonomy): domain Eukaryota; kingdom Metazoa; phylum Arthropoda; class Collembola; order Poduromorpha; family Neanuridae; genus Bilobella; species Bilobella braunerae. The sequence continues at coordinate 3,323 of JAQFYP010004116.1, forward strand.
TTTCTGAAGAGTAAACTATTAGCAAAGCTACTTTTGCGGCTAATCAAGGGATTTGTACCAACTTACCGTTGCTGGTTGGTGTAGAGAAACAGAAACTCTCAACCACTAGGCCAACACAGCTGACTGATTCAGTTTAGTGTAATTTAAATGTTTAATTTTTTCTGTAAACTTACAGAATGTGTTTTACTCGTATCTTATATTGTTTACATTTCTCAGTAATTTGTTCCCTAGACGGTGTCCTAGATTGTCGGTTAATTAATATGAAGGGTTAAGAAATTTTCTATTAAAAGAAATTTTTCATAAACTGATTATGATACTTTAATTAATAATTATGACTTATGCATTTTTAAAGGTTTGCTGGTAAATTTTGTAGAGAATAAAGTAAACTACGGATAATATGCAATATTGTGCGATTGAGTTTGAAGAATATAAAACTTAAGGAACTCATACCTCTCCCTGTAATCACTTTTCTGTGCTTCTAACTTTGTATTCCTATAATCCCGCCTCGCTGCATAAAGTTTACAACGACAAGTTTGATTAAAGTATGAAAGTTCTAACGTCTGCTCCGCTATTCAAATTTGTATTAGTTTACTTTGTTACAACGCAAGTTACGGCAAGTTGTTTGTTTCCGGAAATTGTACAGCGGATTAATAGCTACGGTAGGATTCATAACAAGGAGGAGGGAGGATCAGCACTCCTAACGGAATCGGAATCTTTAGTAAGTCTTTGTTTTTTATATATCGGAGTAATAATTTTCTAATAACTACAAAAATGATTAATACTACTTGGACAATCTTCAGAGCAAACTCGCGAAACAATATGTAGATAATAAGGAAAGACAGTGGAACAATTTGGATGCAAGTGGATCCAAAATGGTCTTGTGGAGGAAATATAGTAAACTTCACGAAGCGGACACTGTTGAAATTGCGCTATTAGCAGTAGTACAAAAAATGTCAGAATACATTGGATTAGAGCCAAGGGTAATTTGTTTTTAGTTTATCGGTTACTATTTTTTTACCTCCGTTTTTTTCTGTGAACGTAAAGGGTGGTCTTGTATGAAGTGCAGTAATGACCCCCTTTGTCATTAAACAAGTTTTAGTAAGCAGGATTTTGTAGTATTACATAGGTTGGATTGTATTCGCGGGATTTAGTCAAAAAAGAATTTACCGCCTTTATTTTTTAAAATTTTCCTACAAGTTTATGAGTTTATGATTAAGTTTACACGTTGCACTGTGTTTGGAAAACTTTAAGACGCATTATGTCCCCTGTCGAGATTTTTGTCAAGGTTTCAAGGCAAATTTGAATAAGATTTGGATTTTTTTTTAAATTTTCACATACCTGAGCCTTGGGTTGGAATTATGTGAGGAAACGATAATTCTTTTTAATTCTTTGACAATTAAATTTAGTGATTGTGTGCATAGCAATAGTAATTACAATACAGTAATTACAATCCAGCACACGTAATTGTGCTTGACGAGTATAATGAAAAGCTTAAGCTAGCACAAAAATGAGAATAAGTGATGAGAGTATAGCCAAAAAATTGCTTTCATTGAACTGGATCTTTTAAGCAGTGTTTGAAAAGAACTAAAACTAATTAAAAATTTTTTCTATTATTTTTATCTTATTTTTTTTAGGATAGATTTAGAAATCGTTATTGAGTGTTAAGAAATCTCTTTCCGAAATTTTTGCTTAAATGATTTCCAATCTAGAACAGTCTTGGTCCTTCAAAGTAATTATGAAATAATTTTTTCAGCATTATTCACAATCTGAGAATGAAAATATAACAGTAACAACAAAATCCGGGGACGTTGTCTTTGAAAAACCCAAATTTATCAACCGGGGAAGCCAGGGAGAACTATTTGTGGGTAAAACAAAAATACGAAATATACAAAATACAAAAATCAACCGTACATTTTCAAGAAGAATTTGTAAAAAAAAAAAAAAAAAGTTTCGTTTCGAGGGAATATACAAAACCTCTTTCAAATTAAACTTAAATAAACAAAATTTCCTTTTTGTTTTAAACAAGTTTTACATATCTCCAGGAAAGCCGTCTGGAAATGATGATCTAGTTGCTATTAAAAAGGTACCTTTAACATGCTTTTGTTAAAAAATATTTTTAACAAATAACTATTCATAACAATTATTTTATTTAAGTTTTTCAGTATTTTTAAAAATTATTTGATGCCTGAAACTTTTTTTTTTGAAAAGGGTGTCAGAGTTGAAGTTGAGAGAGAAGCCGAGTGCTACACTAAAATCATAGAACATCGTAAGTAATTTGATTTATACAGAATATGTATTTTACTGTTATTCAATACACTACTACTAATACAGCTGGATTGCTTAAATTGCTCAATCACGGAGAATCAGCCACAAATCGAGAGCAGTATGTACTCGTGCTCGAACTTATGTTTACCGATATGTTTGACCTTCTTCTACTGTGCGGAAACAAGTTTTCTTTGAAGACAAGTATTCTAGTAATACAAAAGCTAGTAAGATATAAATGTGATAAAATGGTCCTTTGCAAAGTTCGACAGCTTGATTTTAACCAATATGCCTCGCCTTCCAATTGTGAGGTTTGAAATCAAAATCAAGTTTAAATATTTTAATAAGAGGTCAAAGTACTCATGCTATAAATGTTATATATTTACATATTTATACTATAAAATTGTTTGTCTGTCTATCTGTCCGTTTGTGATCGACGCCTGCGAAAACCATTGGAGTTACAAGCGCCTCATTTTGAATACACAAAGAGGTTGGTACCTTGGGTGGTTTAAGGCTAAACTCCTGGTAAAATTTACCTACGGTTTTACCAGAGTCAAAGGTCATATGTCAAAATGCTCAAAATTAAACGTGTTTTATCCAAGTTGCAAAACCGCTGGGGATTGGGGCAGTCAAATTTTTTTTTTACAAAAATGAGGGTATGTAAAAAGTAGGACATATGGCCAATATCCGGGTAAGTTTAGCTTCTGGTTTTTAGGGTCAAAGTTCAAATGTCAAAATGGTCAAAATTTAATTTAGTGTGTAGTAAAATCTTGCAAAAATTGATGGGGCTACGGGCGCTATATTTTGCATATTAATGAGGTTTGAAATTTAAGTGGTTTAGGGCTAAACTTCGGGTGAGCTTTACTAATGTTTATAGGGTCAAAGGTCAAATGTAAAAATAACTTAAATTTTACGTATTTTATCCAATCCTCTCAAGACCACTGAGCTAAGTGGGAGTGGTTCAAGTCAAAATTCATGTTTAAATACTTCCAATTTTACCAGGGTCTAAGGCCAAAAGCCAAAATGCCCAAATTTTTACGGGTATTATTAATTTTTGTTGAGGCCGCTGGAGATGCATGCGCATGTAACAGAGGTTGGAATCTGGGGTGGTCAAACTCCAGGAAGTTGGTGCTTCCAGTTTTCCCAGGGCCAAAGATTAAATGAAGTTGAATTTTGATACTTTCCGCGGATAATATTCTAGCACTTATTATTTAGAGCTAAAACTGCCCTATTTTTTAAGTAAGGAAGGTTAAGTGCATTAGGGTAAACTTCCAATCAGGAACTAAGTTTCGATTACAATAAGCCACTATTTTCTGATGGTTATTGTCATAATGGCTCCAAATTCCGCGTTTTTTCACTTATAGTGACAGCGGGAATATTGTTACCGCTCTAAACTTTTATACAATATATAAAGGCTTATATATTATATGCCTTTACGTTTACGGGTTCGAATCCTGGCATCATAACCATGTCACTTTGTTTTTATACTTTTTTGTGTTAGCTATATCAATGTTTGAGTCCAAAATTAGTTAATTAGGAAAAGTAGTTTTATTTTGGAAAATTAAAATAGGAAAACTCAATTAAAAACGATATTTCGATTTATTCGTGAGCTATGGGCCATTTGGGTTTCTTGGTATCCTGGGACAGAAATAACTCCTAGGGGTCTTCAAAAACGATTGCAAACCATAAAAACGGATGTGTACTTCCTTATTTCAAATTTTTAAGAGTGCTTTTTCAAGTCACTGCAAGATTTGCATTAGGTTTTTGAACACGCACGGACGCACAATTCAAATTATCAAACAAAATTTCATTATATTATCATGGTTATTTCTCAGTTGGAGGTTATCAGGCACATTCATAACAATAACTAAGTTCATCAAGATTTGAAACTGGAAAACATTATGATGAGTACAAGTGACTACAAGAACTATGTTTTCAAGATAGGAGACCTTGGGCTAGCCGAGAAATTCTTGAAGGCGGAAATAGATGGAAGCAAAGGTACAAGGAAGCATTTTGGGAGTCCATTAACTACGAGTACTTTTACTCATGATATGAAACCGGCACGTCCGAGGAACGACTTAATGTCAAATTGGTTTTTCTTTACCAACTTGGTTTTCGGTTCACTCCCTTGGTCTAAGTTTTGCGACGAAATTGATGAGATTCTAAACAAACATGATAGGGAGGGAACAGAGGTGACTGCTGAATCATTTGAAAAAATCAACACTCTTCTTAACAAAATTTTTAATTTAAAAACTGATTGGGGAAAAGAACTTGCGGCAAACTACCCAGGTGAGTTAATGCATGCCATCAAATTAGCCTTGCTTAACCGTTTTTAATTTAGTTTTTTTTTTACTTACTTTGATGTTGTGCAAAGTTTGTGGTTATGCAGCTATTTACCTTTCCCAAACTTTTGAGTGATAGGTGCTCACGATTTATTTTAGTGTATGAAATAAAACTGATTGGTTACTTATTTGTAACGTTGAAACAAAAATTCAAAATAAATTAGCAGTGCAGTGTGAAATTAATGAACATAATTAAAGAATAAATATTTTATCGTTTTTAAGTAATTATTTTGTTCCTAGACGTACTAGAATTTACGAATCACGTCTATACACTCCAATTGAATGACACGCCCGACTACGACATGTTGAACAATTGCCTTGTTACACTAAGGGAAAACCAAAGGATAGTTGATGACGGAAAATTTGATTGGGATATCAAACTAAGGATGGTAAATAATTTTGTCCTATTATTATAGCGCTCAACTTATCCTATACTACAAATAATATGTTTATCAGCTACTACAAGACCCCGATGTGCTAAAAGTTGGAATTGGCCATAGCAGTAATACAAATGAGTTTGAATTTGTATTTATCTTTGAGAAATTTTACGCGACCATAACGAGGCAAATTGAAGAGAAAGGAAACGTTGTTGAAGTTTTGGACCATGTAAACAATATATACTTTCATGATAGCAAGCATGCAATCATGATACATGCCTCACTGTATTTTTTTTGAAACTACTTGACAGCTAAACAAAGAAGCAAAAGGTGTTTTGTCTGGTAGTGTACCTAGTAATCCAAAAAATGTGTTTAGACTTGAAGTTTCTGAAAACGCTCTTGATGACATTATGCTTAGTGAATTTACTAACTCAGAAGTCATCACTAAAATGGTAAATAAAAATATAATTTTTCTAAATATTAAAATATTAATTAAACCAAGTTGGTGCCCTGGTGCCGGATTAAGTAGGACTGAAATTATGAGTCCTCCAAGGAAATGCTAGCTTGGCTAGTGTTGTGCACGTTAAAAGCGTTTTGCCTTTTATCGTAAATAATTTAAAGTATTTGTACTTAGATACAGACCAACCCAATACTTTTTGCTGGTTTTGCCTACTCCTACAGTGCAGGTGTATACAAAGTGGTCATGCTGCTAAATACAATATTGACTCCACAAATTTGCATATCTGTTCCTTTGTCAAAGGCGGTAAGATATTTGTATTTACTCAATACATTACACTACATAATATCGGTATATAATGACATTAAAAAAATAATATATATAATATTTTGACATTATTGTCTTTAAGATGATGATGGAGGCAACCCAATACCTTTATTCTTCTCCGGCCCCAAACGAAAATAGCAATAATACGCCATTTCAACATGAATTAAACCCGTTTATTAGGAAACTATCTTTAAATTATCCTTCAGGAGATGTTCTACACGAAACATTAAAGTCAACTTTAGGGCAAGTGAAACCGTTTGCAGAGAATGAAGTAAAGCACAAATGTCATAGATGGACACTTTGGATATTTTTTATAAATTGATATTTTAAATAATTTTATTGTTTCTCTGCATCAAATAGCCACATTTGCTGGAATTTGGTTACGCTTGGAGACAGTTCAAAGCCGGAGGACAGAAAAAAGTAGAAATTGTTTACATCTTTAGAAGAAATTTCGATTTTTTGGAAACTTACTCCAACGAAGCAAAGGCTAAAGGGCTAACCAAATTTAGCTGGAGTGTGGACGTAAACAAAAATATAAGATAATTGTAAACAAAAAGCAAGTTGTCTGTAAAAGTATTTTCAATATCTTAGGAAAGTCAAGATAATGTCAATGTCAATAACAATAATGCAGTCGCAAATAGACGTGCAAGCTCTTCATCTTCCTCATCATCAGGAAAGGCTATAATACAACCAATGGCTTCGAGTAGCCAAAAATCTGAATGGTTTTCTTCAAAAGAATTTCAGATTGCGGCTAATTGTCCAAATTCCGCCGTAAACGAAGCAATTCAAAAGACATTCGAAGCCAAAGAGGTAGAATTTTTGCAACTTAATATCGTGATATGTAAGATAATAAAAGGAAGCAAGTAATAGGACCTAAAAAAAGGACCTAAAAAAAAGAGCCTAAAATGAAGGGCCTAAAAAATAGGGCCTAACAAGTAAAAGGGCCTAAAGCAAAAAAGGGCCTAAAATAAAGGGCCTAAAGTAA
>JAQFYP010004117.1:0-10072 GCA_034694865.1 Bilobella braunerae
TTTTAGGGCCAAGTGACGCTATGCGTCAATTAAGTTAATTAGTTAATTGAGGGGTTAATTAAGGGGGTAAGTGGCAGCAATGCCACACGTGCCAGGTTGAGCTTATCCTGCACTGGAGCTGGAGTTGGCCCAAAAATCTAAATGATTTGTCAGCTGCAAATTGGAAGCGATTCCCAGACACTGAATCGCTGATGAATGATTCATGTTCATTTTCTAGATAAAGGCACTAAGAGAGACTGGATTCTGCTTGTTTGAAAATTTGGTATCGAAACAAGCTTGTAGAGAAAGCATTTTAAGGTGTGTGCGTCAATTTCAACGCTTTCATCATCTTAGCTCAACTCGGTCAATCAGCGTCTTCTTTCAGCGATTCAAGAACGCTGCGCACATCTCCGATGAATTGAAAATGATAATTTTTGACGCGGATTCAGCGCTCAATGGCAGCGGCGCGGCAATTAACAGACTACAAAGAATCCAACAGCGACAAACGTCAATGCAATGTGGATGAAAACTAAAAAGAATTTCCAAACCAGAGTTTTGAAGATAAAAATTTGAAGTGGCACAAAAGTGAGATTTTGATAAAAACCAAAAATCTTATACATTTTTGAAGTCTTCGAAATTTTAAAATATCGAATTTGCAAAATTTGATAATGTAAATGAAATTTAAAAAAGCGTAAGATAAAAAATTGAAGCTGGAAACGTTTTTCATTCTAAATTTATAAATATGTTATAGTTACTGCGGTAAACGGCGCATTTCCCAGGGTAAGCACATTTAAATTTTGAGAAGCGATTCCTTGCGGATTCAAAATTCAGGAATTGAGACAGCGCTTCCAGCTACATTCTATTTTTTCCAAAAATTTCCAATGTTAATAAATAGGTTAATACTCTCGAAATGCTAAACCAAAGAATTAATTTCACCAAAATAATACCCACCGAATTCCAGAATGCGTTGAAATTAATTCGCATAAATTTTTTCCGGAAACAACATAAAAATTCTTTACATTGCAATTACATTTGCATTACTTCAGTCTAGCTTTGTGCATCATTCCGATTAAACACAAGATTGATTTTATACTATTAAATTGGCGCAATGGATTTGGAATAAATAATTTTCAATCAGAAATAAAGGCGACTACTCTAAAGAGCTGGTGGTCAACGAATCAGTAACATCAATATTGACCTTTGACCTTGACCTTTATGTTCGTTTGAAAACAATGAGTCTATTCAACCCTAATGTTATTAGCATTGGTAATGCTAAAGTGCTTTAACAAGCTTAGCATGTATTACATTTTACTATGGTTCAATCGTTCAAACTAATTATATAAATTAAAATGTGACTGTTTCCAAAATCTGCAAATGGTAAAATTTCGCCATACAATTTTTATCTAAAAATAAAATTAAACTACATTAAAAGTTAATTACAATTAAATTCCAAATCCTAATTAAATTAGTTAACATTAGTTCATCGGGTAAATTCAGATCTTCCGTCAAACTGTCTTTTTCAAACTAATTTTTTGTCCAATCCTCAATTTTTCTTCATTCTTTTTTACCACATATTCAAATTTAAAAAAAAATTCGAAAATTTAAAAAAAAAAATTCGAAAATTTTATTTAAAAAAGATCTTTAGCATCCAGCGAAGTAAGAACGCTGTTTAAGCCTCGGATGCCGCGATCAAAATTTTTCAATACAAAGCGTAACTCAAGCACTCTAAACTCTCAGTAATCTGAACAAATTTAACCTGAATGATATTATTTTTCTGTGCGAAAAGCAATCAGAATTTCAGACGGCGTTTAAGTTAGAATTTCAATATTTCTTAAATCTGCCTGCAATGGCAAATATTTGGCCATTGTGGACACAAATGTTAATAAAAAATATGAAAATAAATTTAAACTACAAGACTTTTACCACCGTTAAAGCTTAATGGCAATTAAAATCAAAATCAAGATTTGATTCTTAATCGACAATATCGATTGAGGGCGGTCCTGAACTAAAACCAACATTTTGCATGCATGACTTTAGAAATTGCAAATGGGAGAAGGGTGATCTTTTATATCAACATTTTATGGTTAACTTGGAAAAAATTATTTTGAAATCACCCCTAAAACTTACACACAATTAAAATTGAAAAGGAATTTTTTGAATATATTAAAAGAAATTAGTGATGTAAATGCTACAACTTACAACTCTCTGGCTTCAATTTTTTTTTATCTTCTCATTTTTTTTGTCAATGCCACATTTTCAAATTTTCCGAAATTTTCGAAAAAGAAAAGGAAGAAGATTTTTCGATTCCCTGCGGATTCGAAAATTTAGCGATTGAGAAATGAGCGAACCTCGTAGAAACCGCTTCTGAAAAGTTTAAAATTAAAAAAAAGAATTCTCACAACTTTTCACACAAATTTTCTAATTACTCCATTCCCAAAATTTCGCAATTGTGGGTAAAAAGTAAAATAAAACTACAATTAAAAACTAATCATAATTAAAAACTTAGTCACAATTAAAGGAATTTCCTAGTAATCCGTACCAGGAAAATTCCGAAAAAATTTTCAACTTGCCACATTTTCCAAATTTTTAAAATTTTCACATTTTTTTTTTACTCAAAACCACGATTCCAGCTTATCCAATAATTTCATTCCAATGCAGACGCCGTCTTAAGAAGCTGACTCAAATTGATCTTTATTGAGAAAAAAACCGGCTGAATTCCAGGTGGCGTTGAAATTAAAATGCGATTATTTTCCAAATCGGCAATTACCAAAATTTTACAATTGTGGATGACAGAATTTGCAAAAACAAAAAACTCCCTCAAATTAAACCTATAATCACAATTAAGAGCTAATGACAATCACAATTAAAATTTAATTCAGAAACGTCAACCTGCCGCTCTCACCTTTTTTTGAAATTTTGAATTCCTCCTATTTTTCATTCAAGGTCAAATTTTCAGCTTTTTTTTCAAAATTTTCTGAATCCTGTTATAAAAGGGACTGAGCAGACGGTTTCAGCAGCGATTTCAGCGACGTTCCGTGTCCTCCAAGGAGGACAAAAAACAGGTTAAGCTCATCATGCACTGGAGCTGGATTTGGCCCAAAAAACAAAACGGTTGGAAAAGCAGCAAATTCCCAGCGATTCCCAATTAGTGCGCTGCGGACCGCTGATTACGGCTGAAACAACCTGGCTGGGAAAGCGTTTTGAACTTTGCGCAAAATTTTCAGCGTTACCGCCATTTTGGCTCGAATCATTCAGCGATTCTAGTACGCCTTGGACTTCTCCGAGGGAGTGATAAACGTTTACGCCGCAAAGCGTAAACAATTGGAAAATGAAGATTTTTTGACGTAAATTCAGCGCGCAAGGACGACAGCGGCGCACAATTGATCAATATTTTACAATATTTTACTAAATAATAAAAAATATATACAAAAAAGAGCACAACTCCAACCAAAACTTGGATAAAGTGATAAATTTGATGATAAAGATACGAAGTGCTACAAAAGTGATCTTTTGATGAAAGAAAATTATCAATTTAAAAAAAAGGAATTTATTTAAGCACTCATTGTTCTAAATATTTTTTTAAACTAAAAAATAATAAGTGTTTTGTTTTCTCTTTTTTTTTAAATGTCAACTCCAGATGCAGGATCAACTACTCAAGAATTTTTTTAATAAAAAAAATCCAAAGTTCCAGACGCCGTTGAAATTAAAATTGAGTTATTTTCCAAATCTGGAATTGCCGACGCTGATTGGGTGATTATCGACGAAGTTTCGAAGCGCTGTTCCAGCGATTTGAAGGAGCGTTTTGGGAGGAGCATATTGTTGACGGAATGTCGTCGTACATGCCTCTAAGTTTGTTCTGAGGGATTTCGGCTCAAATCCCTGTTTTCTCGAGCACTTCAAATTCATTTTCATTTATTGCCTGTTTCAGCGCCATATTTGATATCACCGGAAGTACGGTGATGGAAAAGAATCGCTGAATTGAAAGTGAGCAGTTTCCACGGTCTCTTTCACCAAATAATGTACGTATGCTAATGCCGTGAAGCGGCCAATTAAACGAACACACGAATCAGCAGCGATTTGAACAATGCAAAGAAACTTTAATTGTAACTATTTTGCATGTCCATATAGATTTGTATAATTTCTTGTAAATATAGGTTTAACAATATATTTAAATTAAGTGATACCAAACCGGGAGTAGGGTAGTCCTTCGTAAAGATGTAAAGTAGTTGTAAGTTAACTTAATTAGCGTTAATTAACTTTTAATTTGATTTAACTTAAGATGACTTGATCTTGCAGCAGAGAGGTCTTCTGGAGAGAAGATGCTGGAACGGCCTTCCGGGATCAAGTGCTGGATCTGGAGGGATGGACATGGGGATCTGGACATGGGAGGTGGACATTGTGGTCTTGTCCAGGAGCCTCAGGGTTGAATTGCGAGAGTGTTTGGCAATTGAGTTTGTCAATTGAGAGTTGGTGGACACAGCAATGTGTGGCGTTGTTTGTGACGCTGAATTGTTGCTATGACGCCACATTGAATAGCACTGAATTTTAATTTTGGAATTCATATTGACTAGGCGGGTTAAATGGCCGTGATAATCTGAATGGTCAAATTTTGCGATTTGCCGCGACAGTCCGTACTCGCAGTTTCCGATAGGAGTTGAATCGTTTACAAAATCTCCATAATTTTCAGCACTTTCAGCACTGTCTCCGCCACTGTAACAAGCGTTCCAATCGCTGAAAGCTCCTCTCCAGTGGTCCAGACCCTCTGATATCCTTCGTACTGGCTATGGTATCTCAGTAATGAGGAGTGACTCAGGTAGCCATTAGCCAGGAGGAGAGAATTTCATTCTTGAATGTCAGCGTTTTCAGCGCTGCGCTGAAAATTGGGATGCTGTGATTTAGCGCTGATGCGACGTTCCCCAAGCAGGAGCGCTCGGCAATGTTACGCTGCAGCGTTGTTTCTTCCTAATAGAAAACGACCTACATAGTGAAAAGAATACAGAGAGTTTCTAAAACAATGTCACGCTAAACAGTTGCACACAAAGAAGATTCCACAAAACCACATTCCTACTGTTCTAGAGCAGTTTTTTTATGGGAAATAATTGTAAACCTTTTGAAACCCACGGTACTATTTTGTAAAATAGGTTGTACTTATCAGGAAAGAACACGGTGTATTTTGAGCACCGTGGTCAATCACGGCGCGAAGACTGAAGCGGTTCCTGAATTTGCAACGGTACTTTATAAGTTTTGAGTTTTGTTAAAAACCAGTTTCAACTTTTCAATTTTTAGCATACAATGAAATCAGTGCAAGTCAACTTGAAACGGTGAATTGTAGTTTGAAATGTAGCAGCTTGAAAAATTCATCGATTCAAAATTCTGAAACATTTCAAAAAGTGCCTTATTGGGAAAGTCAAAAACTTAATTAAATTTCTCCGCCTTCACAGTTCTCCGGAAAGGTCGCTTATGCAAATTTCAACGGCAATGAAAAAAGCAGCGTTTTAGGGAACTTGAAAAGTTGCATTGACGCTTGAAGCGATTCTTGTTTTCGAACTTCTCAATATGTCATCTTTTGCTAGTTCCAGCGATCTCACAGTTCGCGCTTTCCCGTCCGAGATTCCTATGACGTGGTTTGTGTGATCAACGAACGGAAACCAGTCCTGTTCAAATAGAAATTTAGAAAACTGATTTAAAAAAAAATTCTGTTTGAAAACATTACCATCATGGGATCTCTGCTCCCACCTTCTACACCCACCACTTTCTCACTTTGATGCCATTGGGCCGAGGAGGGGAAACGCTGATTTCCAAAAACATTGTTCCGATTCTCCTCTCTTCTGGTGCCAGCGATCAGTTTCAGGGATTTTTACTCATTTACTCAAAAATTTCAAAAATCAATTTTAAGAAATTGAAACTTGCTTTTTAAAATGTTTTTATACTTCATGCGGAAGAAATATGTGGCCTGAATGAAATATGAAAAAATTGATGATTTCCAAACGCAGCGTTTCAGCTCAGTTAAATTTTAGTATCAGACAAACCAGCAGAATCCCTGACGGCGTTGAAATTAAAATTCGATTATTTCTCGAGTCTACAATTTCTTTTATTTTATTTAGTGTTATGGCCCCCTACGGGCACAAAGCCCATGGGACCCTTGCCCTAGTTACATATTCAAATTGTAATAAACTCGAAATAACTTTTGCGACGTTTTGGAGGGGCGAAGTCATAGGGGTGGGAGATTGTGGGCGGAGCATGAAACGTCGTTTGGTAGCGCCCGTTCTCCAGCATTGTAAGTTTTGCGTCATATTCTTACGCAACTGGTCTTTGGGGAGAACGGTGTACGCCTGCGTAATTTCTTGAAAAAAATTTTTGGCACTGAACTCTCCGCGGTTGGCATCTGGGAGCCATTTTTGGCAAGTGCAAATAGGCACTCTTCACTTCTGCTCGAGTTGCGCGCCGAGAATTTTGTAGTGACTCATTCGACCGGAATTTCGTTGGATTAGCATGCGTTGCGTAGAAATAAGTTTAATTTATGCAAATTATTACTTGGTTGCTGCACAAATCCACCTCAAAAAGTTCTAGTTTAGGTCTTCGCCATTAAATTAAACTACACTTAAAAGTTAATCACAATGAAATTATGCTCTCAATTACAGCATTTTGACTTGTAATAACCGTCATCAAGAAAATTCAGAAATCTTTTCAAACTACCAAAACAATTAAATCATATCTTAATTAATCAAGTTAATTAAAATATTTAGTTAATTAACAATTAGTAAACTAATTAACAATTAGCGGAAATGGAACTGGATTTAGCAATGCAAATTGCTCATCTGAAGATTTTTTTTTAAGGTGAACGGCATTTCTCTTCACTTCCAAATCACTTTTTTAAATTATTTAAAACAAAAGCTTGAACAAAAAATTACTGTATGATGAAAAGTGTCAACTTCAAGTATTGTCGTACACGCTGTCATTATTAGCTAAGTGAAATGTTTAAAATTTGAAATTTAGATAACTTTTATCGAAATGTTTTAAAAATAAATATCTAATCAAGTTTATAACATTTAGTAGAAAAAAGTTATCATCCGTAACATCAGCTACGCATAGAACGGAATAATTTTGAACAGATTTTCTTTTCAATTTTAAAAATCCTCTTGGAATTGAAAATTTAGTTACTGAGAAATAGCCGTCAGCGAAGCCGTCGACACCGATTCCAATTCCGTTCTGATAAAATTCTTGGTGTTTTTCGATTTTTTTTTTCAAAATTCAAAATTTCAAAATTCGTAATCTATTTTCAAAAAATTCAATTTCTGATAGCTTACCTATATTTGACTGTTTAGAAACTGAAATTATTACTAATGAAAGATTCCTGCAGAATTCCAGACGGCTTTGAAATTAAGACATTTGATTGTTTCGCGAATCTGCAATTGAACAAATTGTAATCGCTGAATCGCTGGAGACATGAATTCGCTCCTAAACTAAACATGGCCACCTTCCAGCGACATTTTTATTGCAGCGACGTGGCTCAATATCGCTGAGTATTCGTTCTCTAAAATAATAGGTTAGGTTATGCTAAATTAACCTAAGGCATGCATTATTTCCACCGTAAACTTAATACAGCACATATGAATTGAGAAGCAATTCCTTGCGGATTTGAAAATTCAGCGATTGAGACAGCGCTTCCATTCTAATTGTTATCAAAACGGAAGCGGATATAAGACATGAAGCTAACGAAGGTATTATTTTAAAGGGAAAAATACCCACATAATTCCAGACGGCTCTGAAATTAAAAATTTGCCTAAATTTGCTTAAAAAAGTAAAATTTTCCTTTAAATCACATTACTACAAATAATTAGTTAATTTACAATTAAACTTAAAAACAATTCAATTTTAATCTCTAATTAAAATTTCAGACCACAGAGCCCATTCATTTTTTGCGGGAGTATGGAAACGAGTTTATGGCAAAGCGTTTCAAAGTTTGCGCATCATCTTCAGCGTTACAGCCATTTTGATTCGATTCAGCGTCTTGTCTCAGCGATTCAAGAACGCTTCGCAGCTCTCGAATGAAGTGAACACGGTTGAGGTTCAGCGCGCTTGACCGCAGTGCACAATTGATCTATTCGCAATGCCAACTAAAAGTAAATTTAATTAGCAATTCATTAAGTAGTAAAATTAAACACCAACTGACAACATTATAGTTAATAGAAAATATATTTTATCAACAACATAGCATATCAAAAAGACAACTACACACCCAAATTTTGATAATATGATTTTGATGATAAAGTTTTGAGGTCACAAAAGTGGTCATTTTGATAACAAAAACTTATCAATTACGTCCAATTAGTAATTAATTAATTAAGAAAACAATCTAATCGGCACATTTTGAATCGTCACACCGCTTGAACAAAACTAGAGACAAAATTTCATATATGAGTTTGGAAATAAAAATTTTAAGTGGCACAAAAGTGGAACATAAGTTAATTTACCTAGGGCTGAATCAGCGCACGGTAGCGATTTACACGGAACAAAATGGCACTGGGAGTCAGTCGGACGCACGTAACAGGTAGCTTGAAAGCAGAACAAATTAGCGCCAGTTGCAACTCGCTGAATGGCTGGAGACATGCCTTGCATTTTAATATATCCATGACCACGTACCAAGACAATTTTTTCAGCGATGACGCACCTATAATCGCTGAATTTTTGTTTTCAAAAACAATTTTCCACTCCCACATTTACAGTTCTGCGGAGGATCGCTCATGCGCAATTCGATGGTAGTGGAAGACGCAGCGTTTTCAACGACGAAGGGAATCTCAGATCCATTTCACGGTGCGTTTCTCATGTTTTTTCAAGACGTTTTGCCTCCAGCGATGAGGTCCGCAATAGCTGAATTTTCGTTTTTTAAAATAAACGTTGTTGGCGCAGGTAGGCAAGCAGCGTCATTTCCGGTGTCAGTGCGGTATAGAATTGATATTTAAAAATGATTCCTTGCAAATTCGAAAATTTAGCGATTGAGAAATAGCCGTATCTTTTCTTACCTATTCAATAATCCTTTTTAATATATGAAAACCAGAAGAGTTTCCTACGGCGTTGAAATAAAAAGTTGTATTGTTTTGCAATGAGTCTTTTTAACACACTTTTTTGTTGAAATGAGGAGAAAGCAATTCTCGCTTTTTTTATTCTTCAAAATGTTTAAAATCAACACGGTTTTATCATCGCTGTCGCGCTGATCGCTGTCAGCGATCGAAAATTCAAAAATTATTTTTTCTTAAATCTCGTTGCCTTAAAACCTTAAAACCAATTGGGACAGAGCGATTCCTCAGAGTACGCTTCCAATCGCTGATCATTGCTGATTGGCCCATGTCCATTTTCGCTAACAAAAACCTCCTGCTCATCAGAAAACTTAGGAAAGTGTACCGAAATGAGCTTGTTGGGAAAGCGTTTAGAAATTTGTGCGTCAGTCTTAGCGTTCCCGCCATTTTGCCGCGCATCATTGCACTGCGCTTTTCTCGGTTGGAGCTAGAAAAAGAGGTTTTTTGACACAGAACGACAGTTCAGTGATTTTTCCATTCAATTCGTGTTTCAGCGATCCCGATGACGCGGTTTTTGATGTCAGCGATGTAGAGAAAGTGATTTGCTTCATCGTAACGTAATCCGCTCATTTAACTAAATAATTATTTAATTATAATTAGTTAATTATAATTTTAATTTAGCAAACTGTAAAACGCTTGACCAACAAAACACCAACGAACTAGAATCACGAAACGAAAATCCTCCCTTGGAGAATCCTGTCCAGGTGAATGGCGTTTCTCAGCTTCTGCAGCGCTGAAGGTTCCGTTTCTATTTTCAGCGATGTCAGCGTTTAGCAGCGAATTTACCATTCTGACCTATTTGGAAAACATTTGTTTTGACTTTTTAAAACAAAAAGTTAGAACAAAACATTATTTCAAAGGGAGTATTTTATATAGTTGAAAGTTTCGGCTACAAATGTATTCAATGTTATTTCCTATGTTAACCTTATGGGAAATTCCAACATAAAGTGTCCTTTGGACAAATTTCGTTGAATCAAAAATTTTGTTAGTGTTCAAAAATTTTCTAAACATGTCCA
>JAQFYP010004118.1:0-10064 GCA_034694865.1 Bilobella braunerae
GGGTCTTCAATTTGATGAGCAACTGCAACCATGATTTTGCCGTTTTGAGGAGAGATTTTAGCTTTGACTAATTTGGAATTAGCGTATTGTGTGATGAGCAGCATATTTTTTCCTTTAAGGACCAGAATCTCGTGGGTTTGCTCTGCTTTTGGTATCAGATATTCGGTGACGGAGCGAGTACATACCTTGGGGTTATTAGCCGCCTGAATTTGAATTTGTGTTACACAACTACACAAAAGTATTGCAAAATACTTAAGCCGAAATTTCATGGTGGAGAAATTTGGTTGTGTTTCAAGCAAAGGTTTTAAAGAGAATAATGGGCTCCCTTTTCCACTTCATGAAATAATCTAAAATTTTAATCAAAATGACCCAAATATAATTCTACGGTTCTACTTTTTTTTACTAACTTTTTTTGCACTAAGTATTTTTTTTATGCTTTTGGCACAAATCACTGTATTAAGTAAGTGGTATTCTAGTTTAGCTAATTGACGGAACTAGGATAACATAATGGTTTTGAGGAAATATTTAGCAGGCAGAAATAAGTTAACAAATTTGCTTTTAAACTAAAGCGTCAAGTGGCTGCAAACTCTATCTTCGGATAATAAATAGGGCAAATGTTGTAGTATAAATAAATAATTTGTAGAGTAAAGCTGGCATGACGATTTACTGAAACGTTTATAAACAATATATTTTTGATTGAGCAATTTTGTTAAACAGTGTCTTCAAATAAAAACTGCACACCCAAATTCTAAACAAGTTATTTATTTTGAAACCATGGTGGGAAATTTTAGCCTAAATTCCATTTTGTGCTAAATTTTTGAAATGGCTATTTTTTGAATAAGATTCAAAACGTTTGCTCAAATAAGGTGCTCGATGTGAGCCCCGTCTGCCACAAAACAATAACCTAGGCGATCATAAAACGCTCTTTGCAAATTTTCAAATGTTCGCGCAGGGATTCCATGGGCAACGTTTTTGATTCGCCTCCATAGAGTCTTGATGTCGGGACTCTGTTCCACAAAAACTTTATGGCGTACAATTCCCCAAAATCCAAAATCTAAGGGATTTAGGTCCGGCGATCTGGCGGGCCACGGGATCGGTCCGTCTCTCCCAATCCAGGAATCTGGAAAAACGGCATCCAAGTAGCTCCTGACTTCTTTCGACCAATGAGAAGGAGCCCCATCTTGCAAGAAAAACACTTCTTCTTGACCTGCAATGGCCTCAATTGCTGGACCGATTTTGTTCTGAAGCATTTTCAGATACGAGCTTCCATTTATGTTTCCAGTGAAGCGAAATGGGCCTACGACTTGTCCCCGTAGTATTCCCGCCCAAACATTAATTTTTGGAGCGTTTTGTCTCTTAGAGTCTCTCATCCAGTGTGGATTATGCTTTGCCCAATATCTGCAATTTAAAAATTGCAAATCGTTTGAATTTGAAACATGTTGCTGAAACACTCGGGTTCGGCACGGTAGAGATTTGAAACATGTTTCCGCGCTCGGGTTCGGCACGGTAGAGTTTTGAAACATGTTGCCGCACTCGGGTTCGGCACGGTAGAGTTTTGAAACATGTTGCCGCACTCGGGTTCGGCACGGTAGAGTTTTGAAACATGTTGCCGCACTCGGGTTTTGCATAAGGAATTCGAAATTGTTTTAAAATCTAACCTGAAGTTTTGGTGATTAAACCGACCGTTCTTTTTCTTTTTTTCATTTTTTCTTTTATCTGACTTGACAACAAATTTGGGTGTGCAGTTTTTATTTGAAGACACTGTATATTTCTAAATTATGAATTGATTCAATGAGGAATTCAATTTAAATTTGAGGCAATATGATATTTTTATTGTGTGCAAATACCTTTTGTTGTACTTTTGACTTATATTTTCACAAGTTGGAAAATGATGTTTATTGAAATCGCAAAATTAGGTTTTACTTGATATTAATTATTGAACTGGTCAAAACGGCAAATCCCTAGCAAAGGGGCACCCATAAGGACCCACTTTAAGTTCCCAAACTATATTTTCAATTTTAAACGTGTTCAGAATAAAAAATAGAGCTAAATTGGAAAATAGAATATACAGGACTGAATAATTGAAGGGGTCCCATACGGTTACCCATTTGGATTTGAACTCGGAGTTTTTGAGTTATTAGCCACACATGTTTACGTTTTTGCTTCAACGACTGGGTTGGTATGAACACCAAAAATTGTAACATATTTGAAAATTCAAGCTTTCTTTTTTAAACATAGGGAAATTAGTTTGTCGTAGCCACCTGTTCCACATTTACGGCACAAATAATTTGGCGCTAAATATTGCTATCTTTCATGTATATCCATCGCCAACTGAAATTTACAAACTGAAAGAAGCCAACCAATTAAATTTTTAAATACAGAACAATTTTCAATAAAATTTTCATACCTCGTATAGATTTTAATTTATTGAATGATATACCTGCAATACTAAGCTTTATGTTTTATTTTTATGTCTATTTAAATTGTACTATTATGATAATGCATTATGTGTTGAATTTATGCGTTAAATGTGTTGTATTTTGATTATGTATTGAAAATTCTTTAAAAAAAATTATTTCATGTCTAAGGCAAGAGTTGTGAACTAGAACACGAACTGTTCAGCTATATAATAATAATAATACAACGCGTGCTGGCTTTTCTATTATTTGCTTTTGTCAATAATCGTTTGACATAACGCAAAAAAACTTCTTGTTATGACAGTGAAGATTCGTCACGTATATATAGAAGCGCTTATTATGATTTCGTCCATATTGAACCGTTTTATTGGTCAGTTCTTCTGGGATTGCTATGGTGCAATAAAATATTGCATACGGCAAAATTTCTATACTTCAAGTTTCAGGAGAGGCAAACTTTCCAAAAAAAATAACTGCGTATGGCGTTCTCGCCAATTAAAAAAAATTAACGTTACTTTATCCTTTTCATGGATCTTTTGCATACGGTGACAGAACTAACTACATGTCCGCCGATTGTAATTACATTTTGAATTGTAATATTATCACGAAAAGTAGTACTTTTTTTTGAATAAGTTGAATTGTACTGTGTACTGTACTTTGGGGAAACTGTGACTTCTGTTCATATATGTTTTAGTCAAATTTTGATTCTACTTCAAAGAATACACAGCACACAATTAAAAAATAATGACTTCCATAAAAAAAATTTCGAATTAATAAAACACATTTGTGTGGATTAATAGTTAAGTGGAAATGAAAGTTTTTTTAAGTATCGCTTGGTACCGAGACAGCTTACGGCACTAAATAAACAATCAAGTTTATTTAGCGATGAATATTATTAAGATTAGTGCAATGTTGTTTCTGGATGCTTTAATATAAACTGTATGTAGAAGATTTCTTTCGCTGATGAAATTGGTACTAAATTCTTGAAGTATTTCATAAAAAAGAGTCAACTTATTTCAAAGGTATATGTAGCATGTCCTCCTTGACAACTCCCGTTGTCATCGTTGCCTTCCAAAGGACAGGTCAGTCGTTACGCCATACACTGCCAGTGGTCACCTGTTTTGCCTGTAAGAGGCAATATCCTTACTGGGATAGGCCCTCCCCAGCATGAGCAGTGAGATGGACTGAATCAATCGCCTAGGTAGGTTGTTCCATTTATGTTCCCATCTTCGCCAGGATTACGTAAAAGATCAGCAACGCCGAGAATTTTTATTTAGTCTTTTATGGGCTTATGCTTAATAGGAGCGGTTTGGATCAATAAACGCTCTTTTTTTTTTAATTTTTAGGGCCTTAATGAGGCCTATTTTTGGCATTGTTGTTACTTGTGTTTGTTCAGAGCTAATATATCTTATTAGAATTGCAGCATTATGTTAAAATGCAGAGGTGAAATTACTGATGCTCTTTTCCAGCTTATACCAAACTAAGTTTTAATATAAAGTGATTTGTTAAGTAAAATAAAACATAAATTTTATCCCAAGTGAGTGAAAATGTAATATGTAGAATATGTAATGTACGGTAACATTAAGATGAAATTGTGGCGGAGCCAGTTGCTGGCAAAAGGTTTTGTTGTCAAGGAGGCTCTTCGTATAGGAGGCTCTAGCTACATCAGCTGTTAACACTGCCAAACTTACATTTTGCCTGTTTTTCTACAAGTGATGGAGAAGCGCTGCTAAAGCAAAACACATCATCAAAGAGCTGTTTTTGTTGTTGTGCAGGTTTTAAAAGTAGCCTAGTAGCAAGTCCCTTTTTTCTTATTTCAACCTTGCTAAAGACCAGTGATATTATGCTCTGCCTGAGTTGAAATAAGGAGATTTGGATGCTAAAGATGACAAAGTGCCAAGGGCCAGGGATTTTGCCAACGGGGAACTGGGAGTCAGTTGCGGTCCAGTTGTTCGTAGGGTAGTGGCCAAGTGGCTTGTCGCATTGATATTTTCTTAAGCCCCGGGGGTTGGGGGTGGGTGCTAGTCTACCTGACTCTTTAAGGCTACGCTTTGCTCGGTGACAGTACGGGTGGATGGCATTCTCTGGTATTGGTCAGTTAAAGGTGCCGGGGCTACAATCTGTTGACTACAAAGGAATTTTCATAGTGTAACTCATTCTTTATGAGTAGAGTCTCTAACATAGGCGTGTCTGAGGTATAGAAAATCAGGACTTTAAATGACTTGAATACCAAAAGACTGATGCTACAATTTGAATTTTGCAGAAAAAGGCTTGTTGTTGCGACCAATCGGGTAGAAGTTCCTATCTAGAGACGTGCTCAACGTTGTTGACCTTAATTTTTACATTCACTTTGCAATATTACAAGGGGAGATGTGTAGTAAGGGCTAAATTTTAGCAGTATTAATTAATACTACTTTTGGTAACAAATTCTAGAGGCAGTGCTAGAGTTGCGTTATGCCAACCATCGGGGAGCCTTGGGTTGAAGCTTCAGTTTACATAACTGTTTTGCAACAGCAACAATTTTAATTTAAAAAAAAAATTCAAGGATAAATTATATAAAATTTTTTTACCGAGAAATGTTCTGAATCATTACTTCTTCTGTACTCGCACAATTAGCCTTCAATCCTTTTAAACTGGCCAATTATATTGAATTTCCCTTAATAGTACATAAATCTCCTAATTGTAGCTACCCAATGCCAATCGACATGATGTATTTAAGGCAACGGTCTACAGAATTTATTTTTACGGGAATTTATAAATAAATCAACTTTATCAAATGTTGTTTATACTTGTCTACTTCCTTCTAAATAACCGGAGTTCAGCCTAAATTAGAAACGTCAAACTCATATACAACTGTGCATCTTTACAACATATGTATTACAGTTTATGTCATACGTAATACTGGACTAGTATATATATGTATGCCAAACAAGTCCATTTTAGGACATGAATCTAAATAGCAAAGATGTGAATCCATTTTTAGGAAAAAATAAATGTGATGTCCATCTCCAGGTTTACATAACGGTGGATTATTACTTGTTTAACTACTTGTGTCTCATAAATAGCGCTTTGAAATGTAAAATTTTACTTAATTCATCACTAGCTTTTGTAATGATCTTTCGCGCAGTTTTTTAGTTTAAGTTTATTTATGTTAGAACTTGGGTAACTCGCATATAAAAACTACATGTTCTTATCAAAACTAATTAAAAAACTTGCCGGGGCTATTTCTCTCTTGTGATAAATAGTTCTTTTTGATTTAACATCCAAACATCCTTACTGTGTTTTATCCTTACTAAGAATATTTCTTTGTGTTAACTTGTTAAAGGAAATATGTACAAGAATTGCTGGAGTTTTTTTCTTAAATACGAAATTACAAAAAATCACTAATATCGAGTATTGAGTTCCCCATTCCAGTAAATGATTATTATATTTAACCATGATTTGAAATTAATAATAGTTTATCATTTATTTCAAAACAAAAACGTTACAGACATTTATGCGCAATGTATATGAAAGAAAGGTTAGACTTCATTAAACATTTTGACTGAATTTATTACAAAAAATCAGTTTATTAGTAAACAAATTATTTATTATTTCGCGCACTCTGCGGGCATGCATGTATGAGTTTGTAAAAAGAAGTTATTGATTGGAAATTTTATTGTAATTATTACTCACAAAAAAGACTTGAACATCTTAGTTTCTCATTGTGCGTATGCAATAAATGCAAATATAGGCGGAGAATTACTTCAGATGAAACATTTCTAATGTCATTAAATGTATCGTATTTGCCATTGCTTAGCAGTTTTCATAAAATCAATCTAGGTTTTAGTGGGCTTGAAATGCGACCTACTATTATGGCAACCTTCTTTGGCTACCCTCAATTACGCCATCCTAATAGGTAGAATTTTTAATATTTCTTATTAAAACACTAACTTTATTTACATTGATGCATTTCATGTTTTTTTTAACAATTTTTGAAGTCCGAAGAGGTTTCAAAAAATGTGTTATAACTTTTTTATCTTTAAGCCAAGCTAACTTGAGCACTGTTATGTTAACCACCATCTAAGGGAGGGAGGGGATTGCTATTAACATAACTATTCTATTGCAGAAGCAAGGTTTGAAAACTGAGAGTGAAGTTAATCTGAAATTAGTTATGCAAAGACGTCGCTGCGCAACGAAAGCCTCATTTTTTGATTATGCTACTGGTAATCGTTATGAAAGCTCGTTGAGACCTCTTAGCATTGCATTAAAATTTTTATCCTGCAGCTAAAAAATTTGACCCAATTCTTGAAAGTTGAGACCATTGTTGAACCATTTTGTAAACTACTTCAACATTTGTTAGTTCTTACGATGCTCAGTTTTCAATAAAAAAAATTCCATTACAAATTGTTTTGACGGAAATTTTTTAACGATGAGTTCATGCAGCAAATACCATGGAAATCAATATTGTGAGCTCAATGGCTTCAGCAGAGAATTACTTATTGTCGATTTATTAAATGCAATTGTAGTTAGTAAAGTTTTGGTATGGCTGTATATTTACTGTCCGGTTCTCCAATAAGGATTACAATCCTTTCCTTGCTATATGTTACATAGTGCAATATGTATGCGGACTTCTAATGCTAAAGTACAGACACACAAATTTTAACATATATTTATTTTTCCAAAGTTGCACAAAATATCAAATTTGGAGAACCGATTTTAAATAATCACTTGAAGAAATCGGGTTACACAAATGAATATAGCCAATCATACAAACTATAAAGAAATAAATATAAAAACTACTGCAAATTGCAGTCCGCAGTACAAATAATCTCGAGAACATAAGAGCAGAAAAATAAATACAAATTTGAAAAAAATAATTACCTACACATCAGTACCAGGTAAATTAGTTCTTCGGAAATTGAGCTCAGTACAAATACTAATAAATTTGAGCATTTAGACTTTGTTGGTTAAACAAATAATGCTTGGTCGCTTGGTTTAATTGTTAGGAACATGAAACTTACTCGCGAGAATTTCTTAGTGTAGAACTCAATTATAGTATTTTTTACATTGCCTTATGAAGTAGGCTAGCTTTAAAAAAAATAATTTGCTAAACTAAAGCTATGAAACCAATTTTCAATTTTTATTTATGTGAAGTACATGCATCAATAGCACTATAGCAAATGTTCAAGGAATAGCATAAGAGCAAACTTGTGTGGTAACATCAAGATCTCAATTAAGTCAAATACTACTAACGGAGTTTTAGCAACTTCAGAAACTTTTCGTTTTGAAAAATGAAAAGTTGTTGCTATTTTTGGTAAATGAGTGCCAAATTTATTCAAGTTAGTTGACCATTAACTACTGAACTTGGCCTGACTACTGACCTGCTATTATTACTTACCTACTTAACTTAAATTACAATGCAAACAACTGATATGAAATTATAACTGGAACTCATACCTTTACCTACACCAACAAAGACGTCACTGGCTTTCAAGGTATAAAATATCGAAGATTTTTTATTAAAAAATATTCAATAATCTCCTGTTAAACACAAAAAAAATCAATATTGCAGGCACATCTTTTACTTTACCTTCAAAAATGAGTATTGCGACTGTATCCTTGCACTTCATTTTGCTACATTTTGTAAGCAGCGTTCTTAGTATCAATGATGCAAAGAATCAGCTCGTGTCACTTATCGTAAGTGCAACATTATTTATTAATTTGATTACTTTTCAAAATTGTGCACAACTAGATTTTACACTTGAATTGCGTTCTCTTGACCGTGGCATGGAAACCATCAAATGCAAAGAAACGCTTGATTAAGCATTTGATTGATTATTTAATGGTTTCCAAGCCACCTCGGTTCTATTCTTTGGTTTACCAGTATTTAATAAATTTAACAAGAATTAATTTCAAATTCTGTGTTTTCCTATCATAAGACAAGCTTATTCGATTACTCTCAAATATGTTACCTGTTGTAATAGCAAAAGTGCTCAGTTTGTTCAAGTTGGAATGTCCACAAATTATAGCTATGAGATAAGTAAGGGTAAAATAATTTTTGTGCAATTGTAACATACAAACCTCAAAAAAATACATTAAAAAAAAACAAATATTATGAGTAGGTGGAAATGTTTTTTTTTCTTATTCAATTGAATTTTTGGCAGCCTGGACAAGTAGTAAGACAGGGGAGTAGCGTTACTCCTCTCGAGTTTTCTGGAAAAATTGGGGAACAAAATGGAGCAAGGTTTTCATGGTTGAAAATAAAGCCCGTTGGCAATCCAGGCGTTGCTCCAGTCGATATATATTGCGTTGTAGACGTGTCTGATTCAATGAACGATGTCCAGAATATTAAAAAAGATGGAAAAGTTGAAAGCAGCGGGCTAACCACATTAGACCTTGTTAAGCACTCACTTTTGACAATCATTGAGAGCATGAATGAAAACGACAAGCTGACCATTATTACGTTTTCTGGCAACGCAACAGAGAAAATGGCCACAAAAACAATGAACGACCAAAACAAAACCTTAGCTAAAAATGTCGTGCACCGTTTAGTAGCAGAGGGGTCTACAAATATATGGGCTGGAATAAAGGCCGGGTGGGACGCAGTTCAGGCAAACAAAACCAACCAAACCAACGCCGTGGGAACAGTATCCTCACTCTTTGTCTTCACTGATGGTGAAGATTCCTCTGGTGCAACACAAACAGCTCTAGAAAGGCTTAATTGGTACATCAAGAAAATGGGTCAACCACCTTGCTCAATAAACACTTTTGGATTTGGCTACAAGTTAGATTCGGACCAACTGGATGCAATTGCAAGGCAGTGCAATGGAAGCTACGTCTATATATCGGACATTGGACTTGTGGGGACTGCGTTTGCAAATGCAACAGCAAATCTTTTTACTGTTGTAGCCACTGACGCTTTCATTGAAATTCGGAAGAAGTCAAAATTCGTAATCCAGGTTCGAGGAGGTTATGACGTAGTTGATGACACAGAAAACGATTTGATGACCATAAAGGTTGGGGACGTTAGGTCGGAGCAATCTCGCGACATTATTCTGCAAGTTATCAAAATGCCAGATGCATCTGACCTACCTGAGGTGTGGCTTCGTTACACTGGTAGTAATAATACCAAAGTTGAGTCGGTACTCGGAGCACCGACTCCAGTAAAGGTTGAAAGAGAATTTACTTTTCATATTCTGCGAAGTCGTTTTGTTGATGCCGTTAACATTGCGCTTATAAACTTTAGAAGAACGGGTGGTAGACCCAATCAACCACAGCTCGATTCAGAATACCAAAATATCTTGAATGACCTTCGATTCGACCCAACAGATACAGTAGCTGCTGAACTCTCTGTGCCGTTATTCTCGGACGTGAACGAACAAGTTAAAATAGCATTTAAAAACGAGGAGTATTTGAGATGGGGGAAGCACTATCTACCTTCTCTGTGCAGAGCACACAGTATACAAAGCTGCAATAACTTCAAAGATAAAGGTGTCCAGGTTTACGGTGGAAGTGTATTTAAAAAAATTCGTGAAATAATCAACGACATTTTTAATAAGCTTCCCCCGCCAACACCCAAGCAGCAGTCTGGTTCTTCCTCAGCACCTCCGCCGACCGTCGTTGCCATGTCGAGTTTTAACAACGCTGCTTCTGCTTGCTTTCACGGCG
>JAQFYP010004119.1:0-10064 GCA_034694865.1 Bilobella braunerae
AAAGGCTTTTAGGTAAATGTTTTGTCGTTTGATTGTGATCTTGTGACAGTCATGAGTATTTATTTCGCTTAACGTTTTTATAACGAATTTTAAAAGTGGTTTCAAACCAAGAACTGACAATATCGTTTCTCATGAGTCATGAGCCTTATAAGCACCGCCACCATGATAAGTATAACGCGTTTGAGATTATGGAAGGTTCTTCGATTTTTTTTTAGTTTTAAAATTGTTCCTAGGGACTAGTAGACACCAGATCTATGCACCATCGTATGGATGTACTGGTTCACCTCACTCAATCGTGAGAATCAAATCCTCCCCTTCAAGCTTCGTTCCACTCGCAACATGAAGCTTTGTAACTTTTCCAGAAATAGGTGCTTGAACTATCATTTCCATTTTCATTGCGGAAATCACCACCAGTGGTTTTCCTGGAGAAAAATACAATATCCAGATAGAATACAATTGCCATTTTAAAAATGATTTTAGCTGAAAAATCATGTCACCCTTTTCCACTTGTTCTCCTTCCTTTACACGAATATCAATTACGGATCCCGGCATTGGAGCCCCAACGCTTCCCTTCACCAATTTGTCCGCTTTAGGATGAATATGAAGTTCCTGCAAAATCAAAAGTATTACACTTAAGAACGTACGTTACTTAATAATACGTAATTGAGAATTAACTCACTTTTGACGCGCCAGCATCACTGACAAATACGGACCGTACTTGACCATTCATTTCAAAGAATACTTCTCGCTTTCCATTGGCAGTGAGATCCTCAGCTACTGCCAGTGTTTTAACATGAAGCGTTTTCCCCTTCGCGATAGTCACTTCAAAATCCTCACCAGTTTTGGGACCTATTTAACAGGAAGAAACCTTTCAATCATAATTTGCCAGAAGACAAAATTCAGTTTATGATTACCTGTCAAGAAGATCCGAGTGCTGTTCGCGAAATACAAGAAAGAAGAATTAAAAATTGGGTTACATAAAGAGTAATCCTTTAAAGGTGGACTTTCAATTAATTTACTTCAACTTGTCCACCGGGCCGTAAGTATTCCGGAAAGCGAAGAACTCCTCTGCCACTTTGGGATACATTGCGTAGCTCATCAAGTCCTCTTCGCGCAGTTTTCCATACTTTTCCGTTAACTCCTCCTCCGCTTTCTTAAAATTAAAAGATGGAATACTTTCGCCAGGTCTCCCGATGATTCCGGGTAATCCTTTCAGAATCTGGTAAGACACATATTTAGGTTTCGAATCTAATTTTTGTTTTGACCTGATAACTTACCTTTGTTCGTAATGGCTCTGGGAATCCTTGATATGGATGACCAATGTGACCTTGCATGAATTCAACGACTGACTTTGGAAAGCTCAAATCTTCTGCTTTCTCCTCTACATCCTTCGCCGACAAATTGTTTTGAACCATAAATTGAGCCAAGTCTCCAACCACTTTTGAACTAGGAGTAACCTGCAAAAAGTCGAGGTCAAGCTACGGCTAAAATGCTCTGCAATGAATATACGAGACGATTTATGTACCTTTATTATATCTCCAAGTAACATATTGGCGTCACGATACGCAGCCTTAATTTCCTCAAAATGTTCAGCCAGTCCCAGTGAATACGCTTGGAACTGAAGATTTGTGTACTGGAAAAGAGACGAAAATTTTCTGGAGAATTTTTTATTGAACTTTAGGAAGCAAATTATGGCAGTATATTTACCTGTCCTCCGGGAATTTCATTAATATAAACCTAGGAAAAAATGTCAAATAAATAGACATCTTAGAATGGAATTTAATGATTAACTTTCGTACATCTGCATTTCCAGACTTCATGGTTGTTGTGCATTCAAATGGGGCATACAGGAGACGCGTCTGCTCCCAAAAGGCCGAGTATTTACTAATGTCTTCCAGTTTCATACCGGTATCATGTGCTGTTCCTTCAAGAGATGCCACAAGGGCTCCCATTGATGGCTGAGAGGTCCTAGAGTACAACGATATTGATTTTTTTTTCTTCAAAACAGCATCCCAAACGGATCTATCATCCTCAACTTACATTCCACTCATCGAGTCAGCGGCACAATCCACAACATCAGCGCCAGCCCGAGCACCTAATTTCCAATATAAATTGAGGAATTTATTTAAAGTCACACAATTCTAGGGATTTAGCCTCGACAATTAAAGTAAAACCCGTTACATTCTATCATTGAGGCAACCCCTGTTCCTGAAGTATCATGAGTATGAACATGAATTGGAATTTCAGAATGTTTGTCCCTAAGAGCAGTGATGAGCATTTTTGCGGCATTCGGCTTCAACAGTCCAGCCATATCCTTCAAAGTTGAACGATAAAATTAAAAAAAAAATCACATTTCATTTAACTTTATCGACTAAATCTTTACCTTAATACAAAGAACGTGAGCACCGGCTCGAACCAGTTCATCAGCTAAGTTAGTGTAATACTTGAGATCATATTTCGTTTTCCGTGGATCAGAAATATCACCCGAGTACGAAATGGCAGCTTCAACAACGCCACCCGCCTTCCCAACAGCATCCATCCCCAGAATTAAGTTTGGCAGGTAATTGAGCGAATCAAAAATACGGAATACATCCATTCCACAACCAACTGCTAGTTCACAGAACCTGAAATAACAAAAACTGTGTAGAAACTGTGTCTGTGTTTTTGAATTGGAATTATCTTACTTATAAACAACGTCATCGGAGTAATTGGTGTATCCAACTGCATTCGCGCCGCGAAGAAGCATTTGGAAAGGAATATTTGGAATCTTCTTTCTCATTTCTTCCAGTCTCTCCCACGGACACTCGTGCAAGAACCTAAAAAATAAATAACGTCAAGAACCCTCAAACCTCATGTAAAGAAGATTACACAACTGCAGACCTCATGGCGACATCAAAAGTGGCTCCGCCCCAGTTCTCAAGCGAATACAGGTTGTTGAAATTGTGGGCGACAAAAGGTGAAATCCTTAGAAGATCGTGAGTTCTGACGCGTGTAGCCAATAAACTCTGATGTGCATCTCTGAAGGTCGTATCCATAAGAAGAAGCCCTTTTCTATTGCGAACTGCCTTTGCGAAGCCTTCGGGACCTTGGTTTTTCAATATTGTTCTCAACCCTTCCGGGGGCGGATCTATATGAATAAATTTAACAAATATAATATCCTGACTCGCCGAAGAGATAATTATACAAAGCAAATATCTTAAAGCAATATAATTATAAAGAACTATGAGATTAATAAGATAAAAAAAAATCTACATTTTGGCTTACCAATAGGAGACTCTGGAACTGCTGGAATAATTTCTGATGGCTTTAACCCGGTAGCCAAAGGCGTCATCGGACCGTTGACGATGACATTTCCCACATAATTGAGAAGCTTCTGAGCTCTGTTTCGGCTTGGAGCAAATTGAAAGAGTTGTGGATTTTCATCAATGAAGTAAGTATCGACTGTACCGTTCACAAATTTCTGATCCTCGAGGACGTTGAGAAGGAAAGGAATATTTGTTTTGACACCTAAGGACAAGTTAAGGTTCATAAATAATTGACAATATTTGTATTCCACAAGTTGCCGACAAAGTTACCTCGAACTCTAAATTCCCGTAATGCACGATTCATTTTTGCAGCAGAAGCAGGCAAATCGCCAGCATGCGAAATTACTTTCACAAGAAGGGAGTCATAGAACGGAGATATAATGGCTCCAGCAAATCCAGCAGAACCTGTTGAAATAGAGTCAGTAAAGTAAATTCAAGAATGGTGACATTGCTTTCGTTTTTAACGAACTGACCATCGAGTCGAATGCCCATTCCCTCTCCACTACGAAAGACTTCTATTCTTCCAGTATCCGGTTGAAAACCTCTAGCTGGATCTTCAGTAGTAACTCGACATTGAATTGCGCATCCATCAACGTTGATATTCTCCTGACGAAGTCCAATTTCAGGTAAAGTCATTCCTTCAGCAATTCGGATTTGGGATTGAACCAAGTCAACACTACAATGAAATTCTAAACATGAACTTCTTGCCAAATCTAAACAACTTCTGAAATAGGATTAAACATTACCCTGTGACCTCTTCCGTAACAGTGTGCTCAACTTGTAGGCGAGCATTGACTTCGATGAAATAAAAATTTCCAGTATTGTCCAACAGGAACTCCACGGTTCCTGCATTTTCGTAACCAACTGATTCACATAGTCTAACGGCTGCAGCAGCCATTTGTTCACGCACCTAATAAAATATAACTCAAAAGTAAAGTACGCAAACCTAGAAGCTTCTAAATCGTAAATTGAATCTTACTTCACGAGGGAGGTGTGGCGCTGGAGCGATTTCGACAACCTAAAATAAATTTGTTTAGCAAGTTTCGCTCATACGAAAAGCTATATAAATTTTTTTTTTACGAAATATGTTTTTCCGGCTAAGCATTTACCTTCTGATGCCTACGCTGAACACTGCAATCTCTTTCATACAGGTGAATTACATTTCCAGCCTTGTCTCCCAGCATTTGAAATTCAATATGTCTCGGCCTTTCGATAAATTTTTCAATAAACATTGATCCTAAAATAATTTCAGAAAATTAAATTCAGTGTAAAACATAGCAGAGTAGTTTGGGTGGGAGTTGACTAACCATTTCCAAACGCAGCCAGTGCTTCTGAACTTGCAAGTTTAAATAATTCTTCTACTTCCTGCGTATTAAGGTTATAGAAATTATTAATTAAACGTCACTCGACTCAACTCCATTAGTTTAACACAACCTCCATTTTTCGAACAACACGCATTCCCCTTCCTCCGCCACCAAATGCAGCTTTAAAAATAACCGGAAGTCCACTCTTCTTACAAAATTCCATCGCCTCCTCAGCCGTGGTCACAGGGCCGTCCGTCCCCTGGATTATTGGAACTCCTAAAAATGGAAATATTTACGTCCTATTTGCGTTAAAACTTTTATTATAATGCATTATTATAGTAATACCTGCCGCAATAGCGGATTCACGTGCGGCCACTTTGTCCCCCATTTTGGCCATGACCGTGGGCGACGGCCCAATGAATCGTATTCCATTGTCAATGCAGCTTTGTGCAAAATCGTGTCTCTCTGATAAGAATCCATATCCGGGGTGGACCGCATCAACCCCAGTTTCCTACAAATTCCGATTAAAATACATCACTTATTAAAAACTGAAAAAAAAATTGTTGTAAAACAATAAAATTAGTAGATTCGGTTTTTGCAAGATGTCAATTTCTTACAAAAAAAAAATCAAACAAAATAGTTAAAATAAGGGTTGAGAAAATGACAATTTGATCAAACTGTTTTTTTTTAATTTAGTACCAGTATAATAGAAAAAAATAGTTTGTATGATCAATTTATATGAAATGAAATACACCAAATACTAACCTTCGCAATTTTAATAATTTCGGGAATATTGAGATATGCTTGGACAGGTGCTAGTCCCTTTCCAATTAAGTAAGATTCATCACTTTTCTGTCGATGCATCTGTCGGGAATCTTGCTCCGAGTATATGCCGACGGACTTTATGCCAAGTTCCGTACATGCTCGAAATATTCGCACAGCGATTTCACCTTTGTTGAACAAAAGTTTTCATTAAGTTCAAACTCTTTATAAATAACTTTTAGTATTATGTAAAACAATACCTCTATTTGCTACCAAAATACTGCGGATCGGAGCGTATTCAATCTTCGAAGAATATTGTCTGTATTGCAGCGTCGTGGATATGATGGAAGGATTCAATGGAAGACTCCGCCAACCAAGCGCTGCTTTCGGAAGACGCGACGAAGAAATTGTTCGGACCAGAGAGACGTGGCCCATCTTGGAAATTGGGTAGCGATTTCTGAATTCTAATAAATTTCAATTGAGTTGGACAACTGATGCCAAATTATTCCGGCTTCGGAGTTACTGGTGAGTGGTGAACTATAATAAATTAAGTACAAATCAACTTAAACGCTATGCTATTGCAGCAACAATGGCCCAATCTTTATTTAACTTTAGGCCATAAAAAGTAATCGACTTTCGCTTTATTTGTAACTGCAGCGCAACCTTAAGGAGAATTTCTTGGAAGCGAATGTGGATAAGGAAGAAATTGCGAAAGAGCTAATCTACTGTGGTTCCAGAACCCTTTTTCACTGTTCTTCCAGCCGTTGTCCAGCAGGTTGACAGTGGCACAGGTGATGCTGAGGTGCACGGCGTTAAGCAGTGAATCTCGAAGGCGCTGCACATGCACGATTGATGTTCATCAATAGCCTTTTCCAGGATATCCTTGCCCTTGCTTCTGGGTGGTTTGATGTTGAGGTTATGCTTTTTGCCCTAGTTTTTCCTCATCCTTGAATTCT
Source organism: Bilobella braunerae (assembly GCA_034694865.1). Taxonomy (NCBI): domain Eukaryota; kingdom Metazoa; phylum Arthropoda; class Collembola; order Poduromorpha; family Neanuridae; genus Bilobella; species Bilobella braunerae. The sequence goes on from JAQFYP010004119.1 coordinate 6,328, forward strand.
TATATGGAGTAAATTTAATCACTCTAATTCATAGTCTTCATGGACAAATCTTACTGTAATTGCTTTCCGGAGTAAAAAAAAACAGTAGTAAAAAAAAATAGTGGTAATTTGTGACACTTTGTCAATAACTAATTAAAATTAATAATTATTGTCCGTACACTTTAAGGCAGTTGCAGTATTTGTATTGTATTGCAGTATTTATTCACATTTATTTAGCACGTGCCGCACTCACACTACACGGCCGTGTGACCTTATGAATCATGCACTTACTTGAACATTCAGAGGTCACGCACAGGCACAATCCTTCCGCGCGAGCTTCGCTAATTGACTGTTGCTATGGCAACCAATTTTAATCAAGTGAGTGAAAGTAGTAAAGACAAATGGGTGGGTGTCTTCCGTTTGTGTTGCGCTATTTCTGGAATGTTTATCTTTATGTCCATCAAACAGCTGTTTCCTATTGTTCAAAATGTAAAGCATCAACAAGCATAAATCTTTATTTTTGGAAGGTTCACACGGACAGTTTAACGATTATTTAATTGACAAAATTTGCAAGCACGTTTGCATCTTGCACCTTCGCATGGCTAGTCAAGAAGGACAACGATTGAAAGACGATTGATGTCAACACAAAATCATTAACAATTTCCACCCAGCGTTCTTCCTTCCGTTACGACAACCAAATTAATAACACACAATTGAGCAAATGACACGGTACGGTCGGTCGCACTGGAAGAACGCTAACCATCTTCTGAAGTGAATTACGCTCAGATTGACCGTAATTAGCGAAAGGTGAATTTTAGGCGTCCTTCGGAAACGTAAGACACTTGTCTTTCGTACAAGTCTTTCAAGTACAAGTCATGCTGTCTAAATTCGTAACTAAATTTAGTATGTATTTAATTCGATATCTAAGGATGACGCTGACGCACTATGAAATTTTGGGTCTAAAGGAGAACTGCTCTGAAGCGGAAATACGTGCGTCCTTTGTAATCCTTGCCAAGAAGTATCATCCTGATACAAATTCAACAAACGCTGCGCTCCACGAGAAGTTTGTCAAAATTAACGAAGCCTATTCAATTTTAAGCAAGAAGCATCTGCGTCGACTCTATGACCATAACATGAGGTCAGGCTTTGCAACCAATGACACATACAAATATGGTCGAAATTCAACGTATGAAGAGCACGTTAACGCAACACGGTAATTTGAAAACTACGATCCTAGAAGTTGCATTGGAATTTGGAAGACTCTATAATAATATTTTGCAGATGGCGAGATGACACTATTCGTCAAAGATATAAGCAGTATGGTACAAAGTACACGGGCGACAATTATTACGGAATTAAAGGATTTCCTCGAAAATCTAACTCATTCGTGGCCGCAGGAGCTTGTGTCTTGATAGTGGTCGGTGCCATACTCCAAGCCGCTATGATAAGGTTAGCAGTTACATATTTTTAAATTTATAATTTAAATTTCTCATTTTGGAATGCGAACTAAACAAACTCATGTAACAGGGCGCAACATGCAACTCATTTTCAACATAGATGGAATAGAAATAGCTGGTCAATCCGCTAGCGCTGGTCGCTGGCGGATTGAACCCAACCAATATAGTAAAAGTATGTAGATGGCGACTTTATATTTATTATAACGAATAGGTAGAGAACAACAGATGATCTTACGAATTTGACAAATAAATTTAAAATTGAACTTGACGCCGGAAGTAGTGCTGCAATGTCTTATTTCCAGTGACACCGAGTTTCATACGATATTTGTCGCGAGCCTGATTGAAAACTTTTTGGTCTCTGGATTTCCTATGAAAATCATAACAAAAACTCTCACTTCCAATTAAAGAACAAATTGTTATTTGTATAATTTAAATAAAATTTTAGTTCAATTATTCACCTCTGGGCCTCGGCCAATGACATAGTTCCACCGTAGCCAATCGCTCGGTATTTAGAAATAATGCTGTCTTTTTTGGAAGCTTGATGCGCTACAAGTTTAGCACCTGGTCGAACGTATTGTCTAAAAATTCATATACAAATCAAATATCACAAATTATAGGTTTTGAATGACATGGATTATAAAAATTACTTGTAGTATATTTTCAAGGCTCGATGTCCGAGTGTGATTCCGGATGGCAAAACCAACTGCATATTATCGTTAAAACGAAGCTCTTCCAGTTGATGCAATTCATCAGGATTAACATCTTCCGCGTCAGGGTCCGGGTAGCTAGAACTGTAGTCGTAAAAGTCTGTAAACTCGAACACAGCATTTCCTTCATGGAAAATTTTACAGTGGCCCTTGTCCCGCATATGTTGCTAAAAACGAGGATACAAAATTGACCTTTGTTCGGAAATGGAATTGCTCGGTTTTGTTACCTGAACCGAATTCAAATCGTAAAATTGTCTTCCCTTGCCGTTGCACCAAAGGCAAACTACGCCTTCTCCGACCTTGGCGCCAAGGTATTCAAGAAGCCCTTCAACATCAGTACAATACTCCAAGTCAGGAATGAAGAATGAATGTTCTCGGCTCATGTGGTCAAGATTCGAGTCGAAAGAACAACTTTCTTGCTCACAAAATAAACATTGGTTTGGCGTGAGGGGCGTTCCATCGAATTCCTCCCAATCGTCCTCGTCGTCGCTTTTAGTAGGGTTTCCGGAAGATGTTTCCGACTTCGGAATTTTACTGCTGATCTTATCCACATCTACATGTTCGGGGGCGTTGACGCTGACTTTACTGGAGTTAATCACCGTCAACTGTATGTGCTTTTTAGAGGTTAAATGATTCGTAAAGGCTTTATCGTTTCCGTAATTCTTTCGGCAAACCGCGCAATACTTTGAAACGTCTTGCGTTGAATCGCTTAGCTGTTTTGCCTGTTGCTGAGCCGCTCTTTCTGCAAAGTTCTCTGCCGTCACAGGCTCCAACTCGATGACTTTTCGTTTCAAATTGTAGCGATGCCAATCAGATTTATAGTGGGACCTTTGGATATCCGCATCCCGAAATCCCACTCGACAAGTAATGCAGGTGAACAGGCTTCCTTTCTCTCCACTCATGTTTGATAACCTAATCCAAAGGTTAACCACCACAGTGAACAAATTAATCAGACGAGTACGACAAACTTGAGATATTTGTGAAATATAGATTTATAATTACCTTAAAAGTCAACACTTAGTTGGAGGAAATAAGTCGTGATTTAGTGAAACGCCTGACTTTCGTAGTTTGTAACAAATGAACTTCCAGATTCTGCTTTGATGCTATAAAAACAAGTTAAGAAATAAATTAAGAAATAGTTAATTAAATGTTTAGAATTCGTTAATTATCTTTTAAGGTTTTTTTCTACCTTTTCTGCAAATTATTAATTAAAATCGAGTCTGTCTGAAAGTAGTGAGTCAAGTCGACCTTCGTCTTTGAAATTTTTTTACCGCTTTTTTGCTTATGGGAGTGGAACCACGAACCACCAAATGACTAGCTAACTGCTTAACTAAAATTTGCAGGCAATATCATTCCAAACTGAAAAAATAGTTAATTAACTAAATTATTTAATTGTCATCATTATATGTACATGTTTATAAAAGTACAGTTAGATTGAAATAAAGTGATTGACTTCATTGACTTCTAAATTATTCATTTTCTGCAGCTAACAAGAACTGTTTTGAAGAATCTGTTTTTGATAACTGTGGATTAGGCGAACCCATGCATTTCCTAGAGCGGGATTGGAGAAAATTTTCATTTGAAATGGGGCCGC
>JAQFYP010004120.1:0-10062 GCA_034694865.1 Bilobella braunerae
CGTAGTAGGGGTCAAGGGTGAGGCCAAGTTCGAAAATAGGTCACACCCTTCACCCTCATTTTGACAACCCCCTAAATGACCGCCAAATTCAAAAATTTGGATTTATGGTATTTTTGCTAGTTTTGGTTAAAACAAAAGTTATGACGATTTCAAGGACCAAAACGACTCCTATACCTTTTCCCTTATTGAGATGACCCCCAAAACTAAAAATCCGAAAAATTGTTTTTTACCGGTTTTAGTTCTATACGACAGATAATTTAAAAAGCGATGTTGTATAGATTTTTTTAATTACTGAGTATGTCATTGGTTTGATCTACTATTGCAAGTTTATATATAATTTATTTTGGAAAATGCAATACTAAATAAAACTAAAATCTCGCCAGAATTGAGCACCAAAATTATCCCAACACTCAATGAACGTGCAACGTCATCTAGGACACTTCAAATTACGTAAAGTGATTTTGACTAACTTGAAACTAAATTAATATAAAAGAGATTTCTAGCAATTTTCGGTAAAAACATGGTGCTTCTTTGCCATGTTGTGTCACAATCAGAGCTTGTTTCTAGAACAAAATAGCCTAATTAAACTTATATTGCACTTGCTTGTAGCGGATTGGGTAGAATATACTAAAAATACTGAAGTAAATGAATTAGCGTATTTAGAATTTTTTTGGGTGCTTGTATTGATTTATTGCACTATTAAAATTATTCACTAAATTTTCTTTCCAGTGTTTTTAGGTTTAAATGTTGTTGTATACATATGCTAAACATTGAAAAATCAATAATGACCGTTTTCTTATTGTATAGTTGTTTAGAACATTTGAATTGTATAGCTTCATCCACTTAGTTTAGGCTACACTTTCGCAGAGGGTGTTGTGTTTTGCAACAACGCAACTTTCAACGTACGTGTGATGGTCCCCAGAGGCATATGCACTCAATGCTTGTGCTGGAAACTGAAAGAAATTGATTTCTTCTTCGACGTCTCCACCAGTTACTGTAGAAAAACTGTCGATAGCTTCAAAAGTTACGTCGCCTGAACTGCTTACAACTCCCTTCTGCGTAGCCGCAATCCAAAAATCTAATTGAAAACAGGAGTAACAGTAAAAAATGAGTTTAATAAATATAATTGAATACCATACTATTAATAATGTTACTAATTCTTGCACATACTACAGTATTGTAACATATTAAAATGCCAAAGTTTTGTTTTATTGTACATAAAATGTTAATTTGTAGTATAATATGTATGTTTGTCAGTAATCGTTTGTAGACTTACCTTTTCCAACTCGATTTTGATACACAAAGTTGAACTCAGCATTGTTTTCTGTCATGCCAAAAGCAAGGTTGTGTGAGGCACACAAGTCCTTTGCCTCAACCCATGTTACCTTTTCTTGCTGCAAGTATATCAAATTTGTAAATTACATTTCAGAATTGTTCGATTATACAAAATTGTAAAAATTTCCTTTTTCAATTTTTTAAAATTGAGTTTTGTATTTTAAAAGTTTGGCAACTTACTTCAAAAACTTCATAGAAAGTTTTGGATCCAATTGTTCCAATTTCAATCAAAGTGTTCGTTGGCTTTGCGTCTAAAAATTGAATAAATAATTAATATTTTGACTTAAAAATTAAAAAACTTTATCGATTTAACATTGTATTCGCATTGCGTAATGCGTATAACATTGCTTAATTAAATGATATTAAATGATATAGTTTTTGCGAGAGCTTAAAACAAGCTTAAGAATTAACAAATATTTAGTGCACATTGTGGCTAGTACTAAAGTCAAAATTGTTTAATTAACTGATTTTGGCTCAAGCAAAGTTTGCATATGTTTGCATATGTGACAAGTCGAGCTACATACGTAAGTCAGCAGTTTTTTTTTTTAAATGTTTTGCACTACATATTTTGGCCAAATGTTCTTTTGCGATATGAGTTTCTTTGGAAATAGGTAACAAGGTAATTAATTGGTTAATTAAGTAAGCTAAATAGGTTATTAAATTTACCCGAGGAGATGGCCAAAGATAAGCAAATAGTCAGGAATATAGATTTAAACAAAAAATTTTTAATTGCTGCTGTTTTGAATATTTAGTGGAAATTCAGATAGCTGGTGAATTTAGAAGTTATTTCTCAACCTGCAACAAGAAGCTATTTAAATATTTTTAAATCTAAAGGTGCCATAGGAATATTAGAAGTAATTTATACTTGATCAATTGTGCGATAACAAATATTGGTAACTAATTAAACCCAATGACGTTGTATAGCTATATACGTAAGCAAAAGGTGCTTCAATGTAAAGTGTTTTTTTGATAATTAAGTCTAGTTTTGCATACTTTACAAAATTAATTTTTGAACTAAAACTATTGTACTGCTACAAATCTGAAAACTGATAATGTGTTGAGTTAGGTAAATGCTTCTCTTGAAAACATTGTATTTCGTGAAAGTGGTGAAATTTCTTTACTAATAAATTTTGCCATCTTATCGCTTGACGTGTGTGCATGCGTTCACGGGACAGAAGTCCTGTTGTATTCTTTAGAAATTAATACAATTTGTTTTGGCAGTGACGTACATACTTCACTACGTATGTGCACTCTTAAAACACACTAACTGAAATTTACTAGTAAATTTATACATTGATAAAAACAAGCCCATGTCGTCATTTTGTTTTTTTAACGTTTGCGATTGACAAATTTGAGCGTTTGTTATGCAGATATTTGCGAAAATTCTGTCTTTAATATTAGTATAATTGAGAAATACAGGTAATAAAAATAAAAAAATAAAAATAATAGGTAAAAATAGGGGGGATGGTCCGGTCACACAGAAACCTTTTGCTTCCTATGCGCATCATCATAAAATTAAATTTTTCTATCATAGAATGCGTTAGTTTGGCTATCTATACTATAAAACCATTCGTCTGATATTTTATAAATGTAGACGTAAGCGTGCGCTTTTATTGCTTGGTAAACCTAGGTGATAGTTTCCCAATGTTTTTTTTAGCCTTACCTATTGTCCAGCTCCAATAATTGGGCATTTCACATACATAATATTTTTTTTTTCTTTTGAACTAGCTTAGCACTTTTTTTTGGCATTAAAAAGCTATTATACTTAATTCTAGGCAAAATAGACCGTCTAGGGGACAGGAGACACAATCATTAAAATTTTATCTTTCTGTTCTAGGACGGACTTCTTTTGCTAGTAATAAAATAGGTAATAAAGTTGTGTTAGCAAAACACTTGCTTTATTGCCCTCATTTTCTATTTGCATTGATTTATTTTTTACTTTAATTCAAACAAATTCTCTCAATTCTGGTAAAAAAACTCAAAGATAATTTTTTTGCAGGCACAATGACTTTTAATAGAGTAAAATTTACTCACAAACGCAAAAACTAAAATAATTTTTTTCCCGCTACAAGTATTTTTGAAGAAAATGCAAATCAAATAAATTCTATATAAATTTGATATTCTATAAAAAGACAACAATTTTTTCTAACCATAGTGAACCCTAGAATGGACATTGTTTCAATATGGTTTACATGCTATTTCACTACACAGAAGTACAATATGCGCAAACGTAGACACAATGGCATTAGACATTTTATTCACCCATTATTATTACTAATTATTATTTCATTTATACCTTGCATGAGATAGCGAACTTGTCATGATATAGAGTACTACGATGTACTATAGATGTAGTACGAAATTTTTATACACAAACACCATTTTTTTCTGCAATTCCAATTCCAATTTCCAAAAAAAAATTCAATCGCTTTACTGAAATTTTCAAACCTGTGAATAAAGTTCACTGAATGTAGCCGCATTGCTTTGAAATTTCAACGTCAAAAGTAGCACAATTTCTTTAAAAATTGAAGTACAGTTTCAAACAATATAATAAACACATAATTGGCATTAGTAATATTTTTACGAAGTTAATATTTATTGCATTGCTTGAGTGGAGGTGAGTATCATATTGAAAATAATTTAGTGTAGGAGGAGGGTTTCCAATGGAGCCCATCGAATGGTGAACCCTGTTCTTGTGACTGAGGAATCGCTTTCAAAGGCAAGGACGAAGTTTCCTTCTGGCAAGAAGTATTTGGGAGTAGTTGAGGCTCCGGTAAATCTAAATTAGTTATTTTATAATTAATTAAGATATAATTAAAATTAAACAAATTAGTCAAATGATGACTTGATTTTAGGTAAACTTACGTCTTGTCAAGAACGAGATCATCTCCGCTCCATTTGTGGATGCTCAAAGTGTCATAAGAGGACTCAAAATTATAGCTCTCCAAAACGAAGATTGTATCTTCTGGAAATCCAGCAGTGATGAGAACGCGTTCGTTGTTAGCATAGTTTGAACCAGATAGTGGATATCGGAAAGTGCCGCTGGCGCCAGACAGGCGGTGCTCACTGGATACTACCCTGCTGTTGGCAGCTTCGTCACTAACGGGCAAGCCTACATTAACAAATATTTGTAATTGAAATTTAAGTTTAGCAAAAAGTATCTCAAAATTTTAATTCTTGAAATTTAGAATTTTGTGATTTTTTTTTGTTAATGATCATTATATATTTTCTATGTTACCTGAAACGGTTGCTGCAAAAAAGCAAGCGAGGAAAACAGTGTATTTGAAGGCCATTGTAGTAGTCTCTTTCTGTTCTTGACGGAAAGTTGAAAGTAATTTTTACAAAATTTGTAACAGATATTTATGTGTGTTTGAAGAATGTGTTAAGCAATTTGATGATGTCAACTTAAAAAATATCTACATTAGATTAACTCCAGTTTATCATAATTGCATTGTTAATTGGATAACTAGCTTAGCAAAGATAATGAAACTGACAATTAGAACTAATAATTGTACTTGAACTTGACTTCACTAATGGCGTCATACCTTAAAACTATTTAAAAATCAGTAACATAATTGACCAATTTTAATATCATTACTCTTTAATTATTTTAAGAAGGTAATTTAGTAGAATTATAAGCATTTATTTTTCAATAATATTAATTTAATAATACTATTTGTTTTGTAATTTCAATAGCTGAAAAGTTTGAAGAATTTTTTATTAAGTCAAAGCAGTAGACAAAACTTAGATGACATCAGTGCAATCATAAGTGACAACATGCGCCCTACAAAAGCTTATCAGGTTTTATCAAGAAAAATGATACATGATGATGCAACTCATGTATTATCTGGTTTGCCTTTTTTTCAATTTTTCATATAAATTTTAGTTGTAGAAAATGACACACTAATTCTAAACTAAATTGTAAATTCGATGTGTGGAAAGATAAATATTAAGATTGAAAATGTGTTATAGAAGGTAGATTAAAGACAAAAACATAAAAAATTCGCGTAATGAAAATATTTATATATTAACTGAAAACTATAACACTGATGTTTTATTTATACGTTTGTGAGCAACAAGTTCTAAGTTAAAATTGTTTTAAAATTGTAATGAATTTGGAAACTTTATTAGATTTAGAAACCAAAAAGCTTAAACCAAAATTTACCATAAACCCTTATAGGGTGTTAGGTAATTCGTTTTAAAACTTAAAATATTAATTTTGAACTTTTAAATTTAAATTTAGTTTATGATTCACAATTATTAGTGATACATGCCTAACCATTAGTTCAACTAATGAATCGCAGAATATTTTCCTAAACTTCTACGCAATAGCACCAAAATCACTGGATTACAAATTTCTAATTAAACAGACCTGAACGGCTCGGTTGTTATCGGCTTGCTTCGGAAATTTACTTATTTATCTAATTTATCAATGTATCATTTATTTTCTTGCTAAATATTGAGCTTATTTGTTGTAGCTCAAACTAAGTATTAAAGTATTTTAGAATTAAAATCCAAATCCTCGGTGAAGTAACTATTTTTGATTCAGTAACATTTGGGTGCATTTATATAAAGACATAACTTACAAATTTAATAATAGCATTGATTTTGTTTAGTAAATAATTTATCAACATTGTTTAGAATAATTCACCACGCAAGTGCATAAAGTAAGTACAAATGTTGCTTACAGTTGTTTCTCGAGTTGTATCAAGCCAATGTCAAATATATAACATATTATATAACAAGTGTTTCTAATTTAGTTCAGCGAGAACGTCAGAAAAATAGAAAATGTTCCTTTAACAAAGAAATAGCGAGAAAACTAGTAACACCGTTCTAAAAGTGGTTGTAATAACATGCTGTAAGCTGCTCTCTTTTGTTATGATTTAACTAGCAAAACGAACCCGTCTTAGGACATGAGGGTTTTGCCCTCACATTTATTTTAAAAAAGAATGCTTTTAATTTAACACGATAACCATCCCTTGCACCGTGTAAAGAGCAGGTGAGTTTTTGTATGACCAAAAAATGAAAGGCTCTCTTTCGAGATCCTTCCTCCACCATTTCGTGATTGACACTGAAGAAGGAAAGAGACAAATCTCAAGCACAATCCTCTCCCTTTAATACTAGCTATAAAAATTACAGAGTTGAATTGGAACTCACCTCCATATTTGATTCAAATTGACATCAATTGTCGCTGGTGCCTGAAGAAGTGAGTTAGAACAACACTGTCATTGTCATAATTTCATAATCTCCAACTCGTCATCAGTTGTGCCTCTACTATCAAACCATTACCGCATAAACCAATTATGGACTTAGATTTTGATGAAGAAGACTTGGATACCCGTACGTCGCTTTAATCCTCTTGGCAGTGGCAGGACGATTAGTCTGACTTCTTAAGAGGCTTTAGCACAGCACTCAAGTTTCCACTGACCTTCTCAGTTGCGCAGGAGCGATTGGCATTTCCCTATTTTCCAACATCCATTGAGGCCAACCTCCAACTAATCACGACCATACATTTTTCACATTTTTTTAATTAACCCTAACACTGTACAGTCCTAGGCTAAGGTCAGTGTCACTCGGACGCCAACTCATCGCTAGTAGCGCTAACTTTCTCCGGGTCATAAACCAATCGCTGCACAAGTGAAGATTTGTTGAAATAATGTCCAGGAGGACTGTACAGAGTTATGCCAAACAATGAAGGACACTCGGCAAAAAAGAAGAAAAAGCAAGCAAGCGCCAGCACGAAGACTCTGGGGTAGACCATCAAGCCAAACTACCAGACAGAGCTCCTGAGCAGCCGGTGACGCTCAACGACTTTTTGATGGTTACCTCCTGAGCCACACTGAGACATCAAAGCAGCTCAAGAAGATGAACTTCAAAGTCAGCCATTTCCTCGAAATGAGTAATAGGCTAAACGCAATCGAAGACAAGCTGGAAGCATAAGAGGCCGCTGCCGCACTAGCGAGAACAGAAATTTGTCAGCTGGAGAAATTGGACTACGAAAAGGACAATGAAATACCGACCGTGAAAAGACAAATATCTAAACTAACCGATGAACTTAGAACAAACAATGCTCTTATACATGGCATCCCAGATGCTCCTCTTGATGACCCGTTGGCTGCCGTGAACAGTTTTCTAGCTCAACACGAGATCCAAGCAACTGCCGAACAAGCCTACCGGCTTGTTTAACCAGAATGCGGAAAAGCCAAGACCAATCGAAGTCCGCTTCCAATCCCAATTAATAATTGTAACAAAGCGCTAAATTTCTGGAAGAAACTACAAAGTGAAACCTGTTCTGTCACAGAAGTTTTCGCAGCCGAAACCAGAACAGAACGCTGGAAAAAACGACAAGCTAGATTGTCATATTAAGATATTTTGTATCCTAATAACGGATCCTCACAAATACAAATCAACAACCAATCTCCAAACACCTCTCATCCTTCTAGCAATTTACTTCCTGACAATCCTCGCCCTGTCTTCCCACCTCGAAGATGGAATGATTCCCACGCTTCAAACGGCACAAAACAACAAAATGTCAAATCGTCTCCATTTCATCATCATCACATGTAACCACCAAGGGAAATAGTCCATACAACGTCCGACACATCCACGATCCGCAAGCTCCACATCATACACTTTACTTAGCTTCAAATTTAACATATTTGTAATAACCTAAACATACCGATCCACACTTTTACATACTTTGATAACAAGAACTTAACCTCAATTTTAAGCAACTAGCATACATGTAAATTAGAAACAAATTTATTTCTACAACATTTTTTTGCTACTTTTAAAATTTGTACTCTACAATTTCCAAAAACGTAACCTGTAATTCTTGATTATGGATTATGCCTAATGTTAAATATACCATTGATTAAAATAAATTTGCATGAAAAATACTATCTCACTTTTTTACATAAAAAAGTACGTCTATAAAAATAGGGCGTTTATTTAATAGAACGGTTTTAATTACTAACATGGGAAGTATTTCAACCGTAGTGTTGGAATATGTCACCCCACCAATGAAAAGGTCACGACCCAAAACTAATATTTTTAATAGAAATTTGTCGTAAAACTCATAACCTGATTTTTTAGAATTTTTTCCAAATTCTGAATTCTGAAGAAGATTGTATTCAAAACATAAGTTTTATTGCCTTTCAGCAACGTGCCGAATTTTGGTTGTGATTTGCTCTATGTAGAATTGTGTGAATATAAACTCCTTGCATGGGAAATATTTCAACAGTAGCACGTGCTAGGATATTATACCCCGACACATGAGAAGTTCACGACCTCAAACTATTAGTTTTGGTACAAAATTAGTTGCAAAATTTATGAATTGATTTTCTAGAATGATTCAAAACTTTGAATTTCAAATATAAAAGGGTCCAATTTTCCACAAAAATTATTAATTTCGGGTCGTGACCTATTCATGTGTTGGCGTGAAATATCCTACATGAACACGTGTAACAGTTGAAAAACTTCCCATGTAAAAACTACTAAATATTACAATATATATGTTGAAATGTACAAACACTAATGCTGATGTATTCCAATTAAAAATAATATTGCCGAATGGGTTGATTAACGTCGATTTCTAGAGAATGAGTGAAAACGTTTTATAAGAGTTCCAAAGAATAAACGATAAGGACTCGATAATCATCTAAAACGGAGTCTGATGCAATAAATACGTGAATTGACGATACTTATTTAAATCTACTTTCTACTAACCTATTTTAGCCCTTTTCCTCCAATTTGTGTTATCTTAAAAAATATCTAGTTATTACCAAAATTGACCTCATGACGGGTAGATTTCTTTTTAACCTGATAGAACAACACATTCAGAACAATATATATAGCGGAGAAAAATTGTTTTATTTAATATCTAAATCAAAATTGCTTCATTTATTCAGTTTCATTTGAATCGTGACAACGCAGTGGAAATGGCAACTAAAATTACAGTTCTAATTGCTTCTTTGGTTTTAGCAGCCGCATCAGGTAAATACGTAGCATATAGCGCTCCTGTTGCAAAAAGCAAAAGTTATACAACACTAAAAAAAACTTTTATTTATTAGTACCGGAAGCGAAGCGAAAGCTACTTATGTTTTCGTCATTTCTGTCCGTCTGTCTGTCTGTCTGTCTGTCTGTCTGTCTGATAAACGCGATCATCTCAGGAACTTCTCAACATAACTTCAATTCGTTTTCAGATATGGGTTCCTTGAGTTCCGGCCCAGTTTAAGTTTGTTTTAGTTTGACCGGAAGTGACCCCCTTGGGGGGTCATAGGTCAAGGTCATAGATATCATTATATGACAACATGGAAAATGACCTTCACACAAGCTGTTCCTCGTGTGTAGAGGAACAACATTTGTATAGGACACACACTCAAAATGACTTTTCAAGGTCAAACTCTACTTTTGCATGAAACAAAAAGTTATGATGGTTTAAATGACACCAAAGTCTCCCTTGACCCGGAAATGACCCTTTGACATCCGAAAATTTGGACTGTTTTCTAGTCTAATGATTTAAATGCTTCCAATTCTATCTTTCCTACTTCCGCTACTGGTTGACCGTTTACCACGGTTTATTTATTTTGATTTGCTTTGCAGCCTTGCCAGTTGACAACGCCGGTGGAAGCAAGGCAATTAGGTACAGTGAATTCCAGCTATCTGGCGCCAACGGAACTTTCTCTTATCCCGGAGGAGGAAATCCATACTACAATAACGAGCGTG
>JAQFYP010004121.1:0-10062 GCA_034694865.1 Bilobella braunerae
ATATTGGCGACACCGGGACTCGAACCCTGTCCGTCCATGGCTAGGGCTCAAGGCTCTAACCACCCGGCCTTCGGGAGATGGACGAATATTATATATACGTTGACTTATTTTGTGTTGGTGATATCCATAATTTTAAAATTTGTTTAAACAATATTGTTTTGGCTGGTATTGCAAACTCAAACGAAATTTTTTAAACCAATTTAACAAAATTACAACAGTATTGAGAAATAAAGAGCGCTGCGTTGCTCTGAACTGATTCTGCTGGATTTGTAAAGCTTTACAATAAAAGCATTCATATGAGGTCTACTGAATTCAAGGTTAACACCCTATTAATATCAATGAGTTTAACAAAATAATGATTAATCAAGAAACATTTCTAACGAATAACATGAGGTATTAAAGTTATGTTGTGCACATATGGTTATCGTAAGTTTTACTTGAGAATTTCCTATGGATGGCAGGGTTATCTTATGGGTTATCCAAGTGTAAATAATAATTACTTTAATTAAAATTTTAATTGACTTTTGGTTTTTTAAAAGAATTAGTTTTTGATTATTTAGTTGTAAGACCACGTTAGTGGGTTTCTAATTATAATATCATTACCCAAGGCTTGTAGTCCGAGGGGTTAGGACCCTTGTCCTAGCTTGTTTAGGTGCCGAGATGGAATCTCGACAGCCGCACAAAAAAGCAGCCACTACCACACCACAGTGAGTGGTGTGGTAGTGGTGAGTGGAAGCCTCGACGGTGGCGGTCGTAAAGAATAAAACATCGAACCTGTCGTTATCAACACCACAATGCTCCCACTATAATTATGCAGTAAATTGACTATATTGGAATCACGATGTAAAATGCAACGAATATTTTATGCACAGCATAGTATTATGGTTTACTCTCCCATCCTTGCAAATGTGTAGGACTGAAACTCTATATTCTGACTTACCTTTGAAATTTCCAGTAAGGTCTGCAGCTTTAAACATAAAGAATAAAACATCGAACCTGTCGTTATCAACACCACAATGCTTCCACTATAGTACAATTATGCAGTAGAATGACTTTATTGGAATCACGATGTAAAATGCAACGAATATTTTATGCACAGCATACCATCATTGTTTACTCTCCCATTCTTGCAAATGTGTATGACTGAAACTCTATATTCTGACTTACTTTTGAAATTTTCAGTAAGGTCTGCAGCTTTAAACATAATGAATAAAACATCGAACCCGCCGTTATCAACACCACAATGCTTCCACTATAGTACAGTTATGCAGTAGAATCACTACCGTAAATCCTCTTTTAGTACCCCAGCCCCTATTAATACCCCGTGTCTCTAATAGTCCCCCAGTCTCCTCCGCAAAATTAAAAATAATGCCCCACCTCTAATAGTACCCCATGGGGCAATGATAGAGGTTAAGTTATACCATGCGTTAATAAGCCCGCCAATGAAAAAATTCCAAGTTTAATTGTAACTTTAATTGAAGTTGTGTAAAAGGATTTCAGTTAATTGCATAACTAAAAATCAATAAAATAATAAATTATTTAATTTATTTTTAGTCATCGCACTTGTAGGTATTCGGTCGGGTGTCACCTATGCCGTAGGTACCTTCATAACTTTCCATTTCTATGTAAAATTTGCAAAAACCCGATGAAATTTTTTTTTCGATTTTGGGGGTCATTTTCGGAGTCCAAATAAGTGGGAAGGGTTAGACCCCCATGGCCCATCTTCCTATAGACCTTTAGAAAATTCAACAAATTTTAAAAATCAACGCCTTTGGGAGTTATGCCGCAAACAGGCTGACAGACAGACAGAATAAATCTTCCCATAAAGCAGCTAGACGACCCTTAATATCGAGGTTATAATATTCACTAGTGATTCAGAAGACAAAAACAATGAACTTAATGAAAATTCAGATGAAATGGAGTAGCCATTTTCTCGGTTTTTGTCAAATCAATCTTTAAATTTGTATTGAAATGATGTAGTAAAATTTGTAGATTACATTAGGAAGAAGTAGTGCCCCACCTCTAATAATACCCCATGTTTCTTTTAGTGCCCCAGGGTAAAAGTCGCCCGAAGAAATAGTGCCCCAGGGGTACTAAAAGAGGATTTACGGTATATGGAATCACGATGTAAAATGCGACGAATATTTTATGCACAGCATAGTATCATTGTTTACTCTCCCATTCTTGCAAATGTGTATTACTGAACCTCTAGATCCTGACTTACCTCTGAAATTTTCAAGAAAGTAAGGTCTGCAGCTACCAAGGTAAAGAATAAAACATCGAACCTGTCGTTATCATCAGCACAATTCTTCCACAATAGTAAAATTATGCTGTAGATCGACTAATTTAGTATCACGATGTTAAATGCAACGAATATTTTATGAGCAGCATAGTATTATTGTTTACTCTCCCATTCTTGTAAATGTGTAGGACTGAAAACTCTATAATTTGACGTACCTTTGAAATTTTCAAGAAAGTAAGGTCTGCAGCTTCAAACATAAAAAATAAAAAATAAAAACTGTCGTTATCAACACCACAATGCTACACTATAGTACAATTATGCAGTAGATCGACTTCTTTAGTATCACTACTTTAGCAAAATAAAAATCGATTGCCTTATGCACTTAACCGCACCAATGTTTATTCTCCCATTTATACAAATGTGTGTGACTGAAACCCGTGGATTTTAAAACTTGGCTCAAAATTGTCTGTATTTGAACTGATGATACTTATGAGTTTTCTGAAGGCGTTTACTAAGCTATCTGAAGGGTCGCAGGCCCCACGCAGTTACTTGTGCAAATACAGATGCAAAATAAAGTCGATTGGTTGCTATTGACGCAGATTCCACCGATTGTGCTCCACTCTACGAATTTCCTCGTGAAATCTTCACTATATCAAAAAGTCAATGGTTTAATCATATCCAATATAAAATATTTGAAAAAAGAGTTAAAACAAAGTCTACATGAAAGTAACTGGGGTTTATAGCAACCGGAATTTATATTTTCTACATTAAATGTACCCAGAGACTCTAGAATTTTACTATTAAGCAAGGCAATGTATTGGTCACAGTTGGTAATTGTAGAGAATTAATTGAAATAAGTGGTTCAAGCTGTAAGATTGATGATGACATATATTTGACTGTAGATATTATTGGTGCGATTTATTTATTTTACTTATTATATTCCAGGATGTCGTTAGCTGAACATAAAATGTTATAAAATGTGTACTTTTTCCTTTTATACATTGTACATACCTACATTATACATTTGTATTCATGTATGTATTGTTGTATACAATGTATATTGATGTTCTCCTTTTTGTCTTGTAGAATTATGTCTAGATTTATTTGTAATTTGGAACTGGACACAGGCGAAGTAACGCAAAACTTATTTGCAATTGTGCACGTAATAGGCATAGTGGCCTATTACGTGTCTCGACTTTTCTAGTCGAACACTAAATGATGACTCTAAGCCTGGCAGAATGGGTCAACATTTTCATTGACATTCCTCCACAATGCGCTTACCTGTAAAAAAAATTGTTGAAAATTCCTCGCTAACTGCTTCTATACCGACAAATTACCCAGAACAAAGTTTCAATTACTTCTGTAAATAATCTTCTAGATCTAGGCATTGGATTCTATTCTTGAGCGCCCAATCGATGAGCAGCTTTTCTTCGGTAGTGGAACCCAATAACTCTATGTAAAGCTCATATTACGTCAACATGTTTAAAATATATTTGCAGTTTGCAGGAGCACAAACAGTAATTTTTAAATCATTAATGCTTGTTTGTTGTGGATTTACTTCCACATTAAAACTTAACTTAACAGTATAAACCAAACAAATATTGGTTATTTAAAAATATAATTAAATTATGCATTTAGTCACTTTTTTTTAACAATTTTTGCCAAAAAATTACTAATTTGAAAGTTATACTTGTGCGGAACTTTTTTTTTCGGAGCTTTTTTTCGGACTTTCTATTTTATTTGATCTTATTTGTCGCAACTATTACCTGCTACCCTACTCAATAATATCAAATTAGAAGTACAAATGTTGTGTGTCACACTGACAGGCAAATATTTTGTCATGATACGC
This sequence comes from Bilobella braunerae, assembly GCA_034694865.1. Classification (NCBI taxonomy): domain Eukaryota; kingdom Metazoa; phylum Arthropoda; class Collembola; order Poduromorpha; family Neanuridae; genus Bilobella; species Bilobella braunerae. Next base: position 4,092 of record JAQFYP010004121.1, read on the forward strand.
CAGAGAAGTATTTCAAGGACGTAAGTGTGAGCAGGTATATCGCCATTGATAGACTAGCCTTGCGTATTTAGATTCGTATGTTGAAGTCACATGGCCCTAACATAGACGCAGCGTGACTCTGCCTGAGCGTGTTTAATTTTCGAATTTGTTTGAAAAGCTTTCGAGTCATGTAGGCATGTGGAAGTGAAGTTTTGATATTGTCATATTAATCGATTTTATGAGATTTCTATTTCAAAGGTAATATACGACTTCTGACACATTGATATTGCAGTATCCGGGATACATTCAGAAATGGAGGTTTATTGTTCACAAAATACATAACTTATAATAACATGTGTCAAGGGTTAGATAAGTAGAAAATAAATTAGATCAGTAATGTATAAAAAGGACTAACAAATAAAAAATTTTCCTTATCATATTACATTACATTATGTGCAATATAGTTTATTAAAACAAAAATTAATTTTTACAAAAATTTCAGTCTAACCCGCCAACATGTATCCCAGCAACGCATCGTATACGTAACTCAACTTTTCACGGAATCTCAAAAAATTCTATAGTAAAAAACAGCTAAAGTAGTTTAAATAATGATCAAAAACACAATACAAAAAGAATTGCTGCTTCTGGCCGTTTGATGAATATTGTAACACAATAACAAAAGAAAGTTCAAAGTTATAAGCTATTGTGAAATAGAGAGGCATGTAAGCACAAAGTTTACAAGCACAAGTTTGAGCACAAAGAAATAAAGTAGCACCGTGTATAAGATATGAATTGTGTAAATTTTCTAAAACCGGATTCTAATTGTCATTTCGACCAAATCTTGTCTAATTTCTTATTTTCCTCATCAAAGTAGGAAATTAAAACGGATCGATATTGAAGAGCTAAGCAAAGCTAAATTCCTATTTTTAGTTTGCGGAACTCAATGAGAGAAGTGAAAATCCTTCATTTCTCTTGATCGAAACAGTTCTAACTTTGGATTCTCAATTCTCTCATTGAGTTCCCCATAGGGAATCTCTGATTTCTCCACCATAAATTTGTTGTAGTTTGCGCATGCTTTGGATTGGGCAGCTACCATTTCAAAAACATACTTAAATATGCTATACCAACAATCTGTATTAATATGGTTACCATCCGCGAGGTCCCTTTTGGTTACGTTCAATGTTAGAATCGGATGCAAAACCGTGTTCCAAGATAAAAGTTTTATGATTCCTACGGATGAGCTAAAGCGTAAGAATTCAAAACCAGTAGACCTAATTTACACGGTGTTAGGTGCAGTACTCAACATGGACTTCAGCATGAGTAAGTTTCTAGGAGATTTCCTGTTTTATATTTAAACCCTTTTAATTATTGTTTCACATATCAAGCACAAATTTACGGAAGGTTTTACGTCAAATAACTAAGACCGTCCTAAAACGGGACCGCTTTTAAATGACTCTTGCAACTTTCAAGGTCTAAATTTATAAATCAACTTTTAGTTAAATCCAAACCACAAACAACTCAACCAATAGAAAATTTGTTTCATTACATCTTAGATAGATTAGATAGCATCTAAGATAGCATCTTAGCGTATTCAGCTAGTCTCAACTTTTGTACAAATTGATGAACACCACATATTCAATCATGGATTTTTCGTTTAAATCTAAGGAATTTATGAGATATTAATTTTTTTCCTTTTTTCTAGACGTTTCCTTGAGCAACTCCAACAAAATTTTATTAAACCCTAGATGTTGAAGCTATTTTCAAAATAATTGAAGTTTCATCATACCTTTCCACCAGGAATCCTCCATTCCTTCTTTTCAAGCATTTTAGTTCACGACTTGCAATTATCGCGTAACTTAATTCGGAAAAGTTATGTTTTATTGATTACTAACGCGAACGTCGTTGTGGCCTCGGTACGTACTATTACATTGTACAAAAAAGTTTGCAGACTTATTAATTTTATTTTTATTTTTTTTTGCCTAGGCATGGGCAGTTTTTGTTTACATAGTTCAAACTAGTTATTTTTTGCAGGTAACGAGGCTTATTACAACAACAGTAACATCTTCTTTACGCCTTCAAGGAACATCTCCAGACAGCTTCCAGTCACCATCAACGACATGGTAGTTTGATTTGTAAGGCTTCATAAACCTAGCGGTTTACACCAGGCCACGCAAACAGAAATCAGCTCCAGTGCTACTGGAACGGCTGGATCAAGCTTACCTTCTTTGTCACGCTCAGTTACGTTATTTCCAACAAACAATGATACAATTTCATTGGAAGAAACTGCTCAAGCGACTGAAGACGGGACCCAACCAGTTGAGGAGATTTTATTTCCATCAATTAACCCAGAACAAAAAAAAAGTGCCCTTCCATTTATCCAGGCTGCAGTCTATTTTTTAATATTCATGAACATTCAGTGAATTTATGAACAACGGAAATTTCAATGTGAACTATGCAGACAAACATTTACCACGTCTTCAAATGTTAATCGCGTAACTTTAATCTAAAGAATTGAATAGGTATAATCACAACTTGTCACTTTATTTTATTGCCGGAATGTACACAAGAAAGGCCAAAATATTTGGCTTGGAAGGACACAAGGAACTCAACTGTACGTTGACGGACTGGGAACGAAGCGTGTACAAAATACCAGTGGTCCTCAAGTGAGATACAAATCCGTTTCCAAACTTGTTGAACGATAGACTGACGAAGTAGTACTGCATTGAGTTAAGAAGTAAATTGTCATGAAGCTGAGATTAGTTACTGGATGGATTTTAAGATTCGCATTAGTGTATTTTGGTACTCCTAGGATTTCATGCTCGTAAATCCGTTCTTGAAATATCACATTTACTTAAAAATGACGTCATCTCTGTTTTTATTATTCAATAGCATTTTAGACCACGAATTTCCGACTTGGAAAACTTTGCTCTACTATTTCGAAAGTCTTAAAGCCTTGCGCTGTTACTCATCGCCGCTGGAACACAAAAGCAACTTCGGATATCTGTATTTGTCTTTACGAGAACGAACATTGAAATGGCCATTACAGTCAAATAAACTCCATTACCCATCCCCAAAAGCACATGGAACTGACAAAGTTAATTTGGAACTGCTTCTAACTTTTAAGGAACTGCGTATATATAAGGCGTGTTCGTGTAAAACTCCACACGCTAAGAAATTATCGATATAACTGTGCACTAGTGTGTTCGTGCGTGCACAAGAACTATTACATCAGAAGCTTGTTTTGAAATACGTTGATCATTTTTGCGTACCGCAGAACTTGAAATACCTTATCAAGTAAAGAAGAAATCATCCGTGTGAAGTATTCAATGTCAGGATGGATTTTGTGCTATTGTTGTATATAACTGATACTGATAAAAATACTTAATTCCTATTGTCAATTAATTAGCATTGTTGGAAAATTAAGGTTTATTGTACATAATTTTTGCCTGGTGTTCGTGACGAAAACCGGGTTTTCTCCACGAGAGTTTTGTATTTTTTTTGCGCCTACAGTCAGGCAGCACCCAATTGTAAGGTGTTTTTGAGTAATTGTGACAGTGCAGTAGTGAGTCCCAAGGGAAGGGGAAGTCGCTCTGCACTCAATTGAGTCAGATTAATTAGACCAACTAAATAGTCAATTTCAATCATTTAACGTTTTATACAGTCAGATTTAAGTCAATAAAGGAGTCATTTTGTCAGTCAAGCCTTGTCAGAGTCGAGAGTCATTGTCGCAGGAGCCAAAGGCCTCGAGTCATCGCCTATGAGAGGCTCGTCTGTCATTTTGGAGTCAATCGCGAGCAACATCGGCGTAACTCGGGAGCACTCGGGTCATCCGCCATTTCACCTGGCAAATATTAAGCTGAATATATTATTTCGAGCTGAAAAAAATTTGAGTCGTTGAGATATGGAATATGCCCTGGGCGTTGGAAAAAGGGACTTAATTTTTGGGTTTGCCTTTTGGAGGGAGCCTTGGAATACAGTCCAATTCCATAGTAACCAGTTTAGTAAGTTGCCCTAGAAATTGTAACCTCAAAAATTATTTTTTTTTTGCAAAACACTCTCAATTTTGTCCCTTATTCGCTTTTATGCTGAAAAGTTGTTGGAGATAATAAAACAGTTTTTGGAAAAATTAAGAACAACTTAAATTCTTAGGCTTAATATTTAATATTAATAGGCTTAATATTTCAGCTTAGGCTTACAGCTTAATATTTCAAAACCAAAAATTGTTTGTATTGTATTCAACAATGGTATTTTATCCGACTGTTCAAAGTCATTAAGTGATATGTTGTTTCAAATTAAATTAAGAGTAATTGTGAACCGATGTTATCAATCATGTGCTTGAAGAAGACAGTAATTCTACTTATTTGAGTAACCGTGATTTAAATAGTAAAATACTATTAACAAATAAAATTGCTTAGGAATTGAATTTTAAATTGAAATTTTAAATTGACTTTACCGCAAGATTTGAATTCATTCGCTATTGTGATTAATCTGAATCATTTTCTATCTAGTTGTAGTGTTTGGCATCAACGGAGCGTCAAAGGTGATAGTTGATTTACGCACTTTATGAAATATGATTGATAAATTGAAATATTGAGTTGGAAGATGTGAACAGCGTCTGCAAAGGGATTCCTTACGCGGAGCTTTGAATAAAGATAAAAGATTTTTTTTGAAAATGACTACCGAAACGACTCAGAACTGCTGGCTCGTAGGTATCCTGAAGCATTTAATCGCGGACTACCCGACAAAAGGTAAAATGTTTAATGTTCCGTTGTTGGTGGAGATCGGGAGGTAAGTTTCATTTTTAGCTTATTTAATGAAATGTTAAGCATACATATTTTTAACTAATTTTTTGCACAAATTTTTGTTTTAATTATTTCACTAAATATTTCTATTTTGAATTGCCGTTATTCTTACGAGCCAGAGGAGTGCTTACTACAAGCTCCAGGGATTCTGCACAAATACTATGGCAGACGTCATTTCTGTGGTTGACCCGACACCCCCACATCTCACCCATCTTGGAAATCCGCTGCTTGTGGGTTTTGCAAATTTAAATGAAGAGGATATCTCCCTGCTACTTATCAAAGAAGACTTGAACAACCAACAAGAGGTTTTGGATGGAAGATCTGCACAGATTTTAAAAGATGTGCCAAACCCACTCCCATCTCAACCAAGTATTTTTTTTTTTTGCCTTTGTTTTACCTGAAAATTTTTTCCTATTTCCTGTTTATTTTGTTTAGTTGCTCTTCCTCCCTGAAGTACCGAATTATCAAGCACCGAACTCACAACTAAAATTCAAAACTTTTTTACACATCCCCCAGCAGGAAGTCCAGTTTTGTCATCTCTCATAAGCTCAAACGCTTTAATTTCAAACAAATCGGTTCCATCTAATTCTCAAAAACGTCCAATGCCAGGACTTCTGCCTACTTCTGCCCATTCTGTGTCAAAAACTAACGGTCACGTGGATCTTACTAAGTCGTCAACTCTGACGTTACCACTGAAGAAAATTTGAGTTATAATGGTAATCTTCCCCTAAGCTCTCAAAACGAGACTAGACTTCAGTACTTAAATTTGATAAAACCATGTATAATTTGTTTAAATAAAACACTTCCGTCCTTTAAACCATCTTCAACAACCTCCACTGGTCCCTCTTTGTCGGGATCAAGATTGCCGTTTCCCAAGAGCGATTCATATGCTAGATTGAATCCCAATTTTACCTCTAACTTAAAAGACTTTTCGCTTAAAACATCCGATTTGAGAAGTGGCACGAAAACTTCTAAAGTAGCCAACCAAGACCCTTCTGAATCATTATCAGAAAAGCAAAAGAAGAAGAAGAAGGCTAACAATGATGATGGTCTTGTTCCGCCTACCATTTCTTCCAAAAAGGCAAAGAAGGTTATTGATGCTGAAAACCAGACCTCTTCCGAAGCGTCATCCGAATTTTTTTTTTTTTTTTTTTTTTTTCGAATTCTTTGACATTCGCCAATTGGCCTGG
>JAQFYP010004122.1:0-10061 GCA_034694865.1 Bilobella braunerae
GCTTCAATGGACTTGATGCTGTCACTCATTCCCGGGATAAGGTCGACCTTCTTTTGCAAGTCTTGGACACAGTCCTGATTTCTTCCATTGTTTGACTTACAGTGGTGGTTGTAGTCGTCGGAGCCAATTTTTTCGCTGGTGGTTCAGCTGATTCCATACCTTCAGAGTCATCATGTTGCCGTTTATTACCATTTTCAGCGGGTTGAAAATTCAGAGTGGTCTGTGACAGGCTCGGTCTTCCAGTCGGTGAGCGTCGAACGGACATGATCTCGTGGAGTTTCAGACTCCAAGGTTATGTCCAAACTCCTGGTTGTCAAAGTGCCCACTTGCACTCTACTCGCCTCAATTTGTTTATAGTTGAAACAGCTGATATGACGAAGGAATGGTTGTTAGTTCAAAGGTCACTGTAAGCGTTGAGTAGGTTGAGGGTCACTCAAGATGTCGATGTGGTCCTTGTTCTGTGATATCAGTGGTGGTGGTGTCAATGTAAACGACTTTTCTCAATACAAAATCTTTGTTTTGGTTAAGCAGCTGATTGACATTGACTTTCAAAGTGCCTTCAAGCAAGCGAACCGATGGAATTGAAGTGTAATTTACACAACACAACTACGAAGTGCAGGTAGGTACACTGATTTGCGACGATACACTCTTTGTTCGCGAGTGGGCCAAGTTTCGCTACGGCGTGTTTCACTTACAAATGTTGCTAGTTGATCGGTGACGACAGTAAAAAAAAAATTACTTATAATAAAATTGGAATGTGCTAATTTGAAGGATGCATTTTGCCATTTGCCAATGCACAAAGTATTCAATTGTGTTTGTGTAAAGCAATTGTATTGCACTGACAAATGGTGAAACATGGCCAAACCGCCAACCGCGATTTCACCATATGTCATTGCAATTGCAATACTTTTCGGTTTCACCATTTGTTTTTGCAAACAAGTTGCAATGAATTTGCAAATTTACAAAACTAACCAATGCTTTATTGCAATCGCAAATGCATTGCAATACACTTGCAATGTAATTACTCAATTTGCAACGGGTAAAAGAAGTTTTCACACGTCGAATCGACGTGTTTACTACTCTAGTATTTACATAAAATGTTATAAATTTATGTTGAAAATGCAATTGCAGAAATTGTAGTTTAAAAACTAAATTAAAAAATTGTAAGACATTATTGAATGAAATGCAATCCTACAATGCATTTATAATAAAAACGGAGTTTGAAAATAAAAAAAAAATTTTTTTTAGGAATGCTAAATAGAAAAAAAAAGTCCAATAGTTAGTACAAAAAATTATACTTAAAAATTTGAAATTTAAAGCTAGTAGTCTACTTTTTAAAGCCCAAGGCCCGTAGTGTGGGGGTTAGGTCCGTTGTCCTAACTTGGGTAGGTGCCGAGATCGAATCTAGGCAGCCGCACAGGAAAAAGTGGTGGTGTGATCAAGGTGGCTTGGAAACAAAAAATCAACAAACGCTTACCAGCGTTTTTTGAATTTTGGTTTCCAAGCCACCTTGTGGTGTGATTGTGGTGAGTGGAAGCATGGAAAGTTGCGGTCGTGGAGGGTGGGCTTTGGTCGGTATGCGAAAAACAGGGTTCAGAATCTGCCTAAGCAGAGTCTCCTCGGTGGTCAATCCCACGTTCTCTGTTCAGCAGAGACCACTTTTTAAAAGTGGAGTATATATAAACTTCATGCTGCCATATATTGTGTCACAACGGAATTTTTTGGATTTCGTTTTGTTTTCCAATTTTTTTTGTATTGTAGATTTGTTTTGATTTTGCAATTGAATTTTGATTTTGCAATAATCATATGCCTTTGCAATTACGTTTTGCACTTACATTTTTATTTTGTAATCTAATTTTAATTTTGCAATTGCATTTTGATTTTGCCATTGCAATTTCAATTTGAAATTTCAATTTGCAATTGCATTTTCGTTTTGCAATTGCATTATGGTTTTGCAATTGCAATTTCATTTTGCAATTGCATTTTGGTTTTGCAATTGCATTATGGTTTTCCAATTACAATTTTTATTTGCAATTGCATTTCGGTTTTGCAATTGCATTATGGTTTTGCAATTGCATTTTGATTTTGTAATTGCATTTTGATTTTGCAATTGCCATGTTGATTTTGTAATTGCATTTTGATTTTGCAATTGCATTTTGATTTTGTCATTGCATTTTGATTTTGCAATTGCATTTTGGTTTCGCAGTTGCATTTTGATTTTGCAATTGCATTTTAATTTTGCAATTGCATTTTGATTTTGCCATTGCATTTTGGTTTCGCAGTTGCATTTTGATTTTGCAATTGCATTTTAATTTTGCAATTGCATTTTGATTTTGCAATTGCATTTTGATTTTGCCATTGCCTTTTGATTTTGCAATTGCAATTTGAGTTTGAGATTGCATTTTGGTTTTATAAATGCATTCTGGTTTTGCAATTGCATTTTGGTTTTGCAGTTGCATTTTTATTTTGCAGTTGTATTTTTATTTTCAGTGTATTTTGATTTACTATGCCGATATTTAACCTTTTCGGTTGCGAACTGTGCCACAGTTAGCCAGCGTTAAGTTATCGTCATTTTCGAAATTCCGGAAACGTACGGTACGTGAAACTTAAAAAATTCCGTGTTAAATTCCATAAGAATTCTCGTCTATGACACTGGCCAAAACGTTTTTTTGAATTTGGCGCCGAGTTTGTGGCCATGACATGAAAACCAAATTATGCGATAATTGTAAGTGTTTTGGCAAAATTTGAAAATTTTCTGAATTTAACAGGTCGTGCCGCCTACAAGTTAGTAGCAGGGTTTCCAGTTTTTATTGTTTTATTAAATAAACCAAAAAAACAGGTTTTTGGGTTAAACCACGATTTTTATTTTAACCAGAGCTTCAACCAGATATAATGTCATCAGTGTGACATTGACCGTAAAAGTAGTCAATCACATACATCTCCCCTCCTGGAGTACCTTAACCTTCACTTTCTTATTTAGAAGCGATAAATTTAAGAAAGAGTACTGTTGCAATTGTGTCAAAACCTATAGTCAACACTAAAGTGTTTTTTTTTGCAAAATTTTTTTGATAAAGCATTATTTCAGGGCAACAAAGCTTTGATTTTGGCGAGTGATTTGTAAAATTTGGTAAATTTTTTTTAAATTAACTAAATCTTGGGGGACTTTAGGGCTATGTCTTTCGTTGCTTTAAACCTATATTTCATTTTAAAAAACCAATTGGTTTAAACCATGGTTTAAACCAGCAGGTACACCACATGGTTACAGTATCAACATGGTTAAGTTTTCTAGGTAGCTATTTGAATTACAAATTACAACAGATGGTTGTCGCAAATGAAATCATTCCATGTGGGTTTCAAATTTTTCAAAAAACAAAATCAATACAAAACTTGCTTATGTTTTCTAAAAAAAAATATTATTTACTCTTGATTGTATTAGGTACGTTTATCCGTAAAATTTTTTATTATCTCAAATTTTGTATTTTGACTTTTTTTATCTACCGACGTCCGGTAGTTTTGTTTATTCAAGGACGGACGGACGCAAATGATGAGCAATTACAGTGGAGGATGTCAGTGTGTCTGATAACAGAGGCGATGTAGGCCCAAAAAAAAGGCAATTCGCTAATCAAAAACTGACATCATCAACATTTGGCAGGTTTTTTTAAGACTAGCTGACGCACTATTTTTTCAAAATTTTTAAAAACTTTCTACGTAGGTGCTAAAAAATTTGCGCAACTCTGGATTTGAAACCCAAGGCTTCTTTTTTTTTCAAATCCAACTTGTTTGCCCTCAAACTAGTCGATAATAGTATGTACACAAAAAATTTCACGGGGATGAAATTGCGATGTGGTTTAAACGTGTTATACTCACACCCGTTATTTTGAGAACTGACCGCCGGGTTGGTCTAGTGGTTTAGTGCGAGTGTTTTTTTCCAACAACCACCAGAGAACGTAGGTTCGCATACCACGCTCAGCTGTACCTGTAACCTTTGCCTTGCCTCTGACCAGATATGCCTGTATCTTCGTTATCCGGATTAAAGTGTCAGAGGATATGAAGTAATTTATAAGATTTCCCTTTTGTCGCGCGAGAATTTTATAAATCTTCGTTTGCGTAGTGTGACCTGTGGTCATCAGACGAAAGCTTAGGCCCCCTTCATGTTGGTGTCCCATGAAGAGTAGAGTCGTAAATGAACGGAATATTACATAAAGTTTGTTTTCAAACTTAATGCTAACAGTACGCAATTGAGCATCTTTCCAACCATAACCCTACACTCTCTTTACATGTTGAACACCAGCCGTGCGGGAATGGGAAATAACGTCCCTTCTGCTTAGATTTGCATTTGCAATTTTAAAACTTCAATATTTTAGACCTTGTTGTCCAGTGGCTAAGCCCTCAGTGCTTCCCTTCGTCCACCAAACGCAGCTACTTGAATAAAAACGTTGACGTTGCTGGTCTGGATCACTTCAACACAAAACGTGAGAAAGGAGGACAATCGTCCAAGCCTCATCCTTAGCATGAGAAATAAAATAGACCTATGGAAACGACATCTCTAGAATTAGTTTATTTGAAAAAAAAAAACATCGCTTTAAATGCTAGTCAACATGTGAGAGAGTGGTTAGGAATATGGTAGGAAGGACTAATTAGCACGTATGCAAATGAGAGTAGCCTTCTGAATTCTCACAAACGTTTTGCTCCATTTCCATTTTATTTGCTTCTGCCGCCAAATCACAAAAATAGTAGCATACCCAAGGTAAGAGGCTTGGCAATAATTTAAAAAGAAATGCACTAGCAAAGACTCTTTTGCCGATGATCCTAGAATTTGAACCCACGTTCTCAGGCTAGCTAGACAGATGCTCTTAACCACTAGACCAACCTGGCCGTTAAAGGTATTAGTGTTATTATTGTTTGATGGTGTTATTTATGCATAATCACTAGTATGTTGGAGTGTCTGAGAACTTTGGCGATGTAGGCAAAAGAAATACAAGAGCTTTTTTTGCTAATAGGGAATTGCCTACACAGTAATTGACATCACCAACTTCTTGCACGTTTACCTCCCCTAGACAAGTTGACGCACATATTTCTCTAAATTTTTCAAAACGTTTTACGTGGGAACATTTGTGCAAATCCGAATTTGAAATCTCTTTTTTTAAATGTGATGCTAAAATTCCTAAACTAATCGACATTAGTATGCATACAATTCCACAAGCTATTATGAATTTGCTATGGTTAAAATGTTTACTTATGTTGTAAGAACAATTTTTGAAATAGAAAAAAAGGAATATCAACAAGAAAAAGGTGAGATTTAGAAAAATCAAGCCATTGAAAGAATGTGTAATTGCCTAATTTACTATTATTGCGTTAGGGTGCTTGTGTTGCATTTGCATTGCCTTCACAGACCTGGTATTTTCCGCAAGGCGGCAGGTCAAAATATACAAGAGTTTGTAGGGAGGGATGTGGAAGGATAATTACTTTAGCATACATGTATGGAAATGAGGACCGTCTTCTGAATTCTCAAAAGACTATTGGGAAATCTCCATATCTTTTGTCTGTGTATGCATACTCTAGGAGATACGTGCATACACAAGGTCAGAGGCAAGGTAGCTTTTTCAAGGGGAAAACTAATGGCAAAGCATTTTTAGTTGCTAATCGGGAGATTTGAAACCCAGTTCTAAGGCTGGCTAATGGAGGGAGACTGATATTCTTATCCACTAGGCCAACAACGCCCAATGCATGTGCCGATTCGCACAAACATCAATAGAAATTTAGATTAGTTCATGTCCTGCACATTTTTCCTCAAATTTAAGTTTTTTTTCTATTGCAGAGTAATTTGATACCTCACAGAACCTAAACAGCAAAACTTCATGCGCTTATCATTTTGGCCTTCCGTTTGAAATTGTAAAAATTAATGGAATAAATGAAATGACCATAGGATAGGTTAGGAAATGACCATCAACCCAGTCGACATTGATCACACGTATGAAATTAGAATTCTGCCGGTTCCTCCATGGCACAATTGCCCTACAGTTTTGTGTTGCTTAGCCACGGCCCGCAGTCTGCCGTGTTAGGAGACTGCTCTTAACATAGGCATGTACCAAAATCAAATCTCCGCATGAGAACTGGAAAAAAGTGGTGGTATGGGGGTAGTGCTGAGTGGAAGCGTGGAAAGTTGCGGTTGTAGCGTTTGGGCTTGGGTCGGTATAAGTAGGAAGGTGTCCGGCCACTGCCCAAGCAGATGCTCTTCGTTGGTCAACCCCACGTTCACTATTCATCAGAAATCCCTCAAAGTGGAACTTCCTAGTCAAATCACAGGATAAAACCACCCTCCCCTACTCACTAGCACAAGCATAAGCGTATTCATCAGGCCATAGGCGAATGTCAAATAAAAGGGAAAAAAAGTTGATCAGTCTACTTGAGTTTGCAATACTATATAAATTGTCATTTGAGTAAAAGAATCTATAGAGAAAAAAATTTGTCTACAAGTCTCTATTCAAGAAAAGTACAATAACTACTGTTGTGCATTTGCTTTTTGGCGATCGGTAACAGTTTTTTGTCTAATTTAAACATTCGTTAGCTAGGTAATTTGTTTTTCAAGTGTTATATTCCATAAAAGTTCTGGCATTTACATATTTTCAAAAATTTCAATCGAGAATTGCAGACTAATATCTGCAGCAAAGCCTATCGTAAAAACAATCTAATATAACGGCTTGACAATATATTTATCAACCAATCGTATCGAACCGATTGTATGCATACGCCACAACGGTTCTTTGGTAGTAGTATATGGCATATAGTTAAGAATTTAAATATTGAATCGCCTTTGTTTTTGTAGAAAATTTGGCAAATATGTTCCAAAACTTGGCTCGACTTCTTGCACTTACTTTGTTAGTGTACGCTGTTCAGTGCTTTAAAATAACTTTTAAAGACGGCCGGTCTGCCATATATACTTTAGAGGCGATGAGCCAGGAAGACGTGAAAGAACTTCATGGTGGAATGGCTATTGTCAGATTTGGTAGGCAAATGCTATTGTTCGTAATACAATTACACAGTTCTGAACAAAAGTTTGACATTAAGAAAAAAATACTTTCATTTTTGTTTAACTATTTTTGTTTTGCGCTATAGCAACCGTTGTGTCTGTAAACGGCAATTTTAAGTTTAAACCCAACGCCAAGGTGGCTCTGAAAATCGTAAGTGGATATAATCTATGGGATATACGTATTATGACGTATATAGTCTACGATAAGCCCGGCAATACATAAAACTGTCGATGACTATAAGATAGTTGTAGATGCACTGCATTAAATTCATTTAGATTACCACTGCTTTAGATACACAAAATGTTTTACAATTTTCATTTGAAAATAGGCGAAGAGAAACTTCGATGATGACTTGAGAAGAGAGGACAGGACATACATTGAAATGAGGAATTTAGCAAACGGAAATAAAATAGGTTTTTTTTTTCAAAATTTTGGTTTTGAAAAAAAATTATATGACAACATTTTTTATTGAATGTGCAGTAGGCATTCCTGAAACCGAAGAAGGAGTCGGAACTTCAAGACTTTTTGATTCAAATCTACATCTTCCAGAGGATCAAGTAGGGGTAAACATGTTTTCTATAATTGTAATGGAGCGATGGGGCACGGACTTGCTTCAATATGCTATCAAAAAAGTATTTACAAAGGAAGAAATGCTCGGGATTTGCAAAAAACTGGTACGCAACTGATTTGTCATTTATCCCTTCGAAATAAAACCAATTTTGAATTCCCAATTGCCACAGAACACAATCTTGGATGAGTTAAACAAACTCGGAGTTGCACATGGGGATGTCAAACCGCAAAACATTTTACTAAATCCCGACAATGACCCAAAAGGGGCAATTTGTCTTGCTGACTTTGGGTTGGCCGTTGTTGCTGGGTCTGGCAAAAGGTTCGCTGGGGGAGCTGTTGTCTATGTTAGCCCTGCCATGATGCTGACAAATAGTAAGTAAAAATCAGGTTGTGCTATCGCTACAAATTACTATTAGATTAAATCCAATTACTAGAGGTCGCTTCACCCTAAAAATGTCCCATTGACTCCAAAATGACCGTCAAATCATATGTCAGAATTGTCGATCTATACCCTAAAGCATTTGTAAATTTAGTAAAGTTTCAAGTTTGATTCTTTTCGTTCTAATAATTATTATTACATGTCCTATTGACGCTGATCGAATGTTCCGTTTTACTGTGGTTAATTGTTTTAAAGTAATAACTTCTTTTTATAATAACTAGCAATAACTAGCATGCCTAAATCTAACGAATATCTGATATATCTGATAAAGAGAAATGGAAAAAATGAGTGATTTTTTATAACCCCCGTACACTGCCCACTTGCACACTTTGTAATATATATCTATAAGAATAAAAATGGCAAGAGGGTTCATTAGGCAAGTTTTTTTAAGCAAATATTATTGACGAACTGCCTTGTCCTTGCAGGGGCAGCAACGCACCTTGACGACAAATTTAGCGGGGCGGTGACAATAATTATTCTGTCAAGTGGCTTTATTCCGTGGTCTAAATTGGCTTCTGAATTTTTGGCTAAAACGGATAAAGCTTTGGCCCTAAGAAAATATAACGAAATTGTAATTATGAAAGCTGAATTTAAGTTCGACAAATTTCCAGAGTATGATGAAAAAAATCTACCACAAGGTAAACCAACATTGAGTTTATTTTAATTTTTACATTTTCATTATTTTAATTTGTTGGTATAATTAAAATTTTCGATTTAGAGCTCAAAAGTGAAATAATGACAACCATACAAACGGTGGCAGAAAATGATCCAGAAAAAAATAAGATTCAAGAAATGCTCATTAACTTGAAAAAGGAAGTAGTAGGTGAAGTTTAGAAGTAAAACTTAAAATTCAAATGAAATTCAAATTTAAATTCACCTCGTTTCCGTACGATTAAACATTTTTGTTCATTAATTGTGATTACAAAATAAAAGTGTACTGAAATGTTGAGTTTGTTTAACAATAATTTATAGTTTTGGTGAAATAAACTACTGGGCAGATTGCAAATTAAGTTTGAAGGCATAATTACTAAAACTTACCTATTTAGTTTTGCTTTGGCTCATTATGGTTTACAAATATTAAAGTGCAAGGAGGAATAACTTAAACTTTATAAATTATACTCATGCTGTAAATCAGTTGCTCTCAAACTATGCTTAAGTTACTAAACATTTATTAAACTTAAAATAAGCCAATTAGTAAGTTTGCAAATGCAGTATTTTTAGCAGCTGAATATTTTACAGTAAAATAGTACTAAAACTTCGAAACACGGAATATAGGTAAGCTTACAAATTGATTTTAAAAAATAAACTCAATCCTTAAAGCTAAATTGGTAAATTAAATAGTTTCCAAACCTATTTTACAAAAATTTCTGAAAAAAATATGTCAAAAAATTGGTTTTATTGTCACATGTAAATGAATAAATTATTTATATATGGCGAACCCAAGATCAACATGATTACATTATGCATTAGTTTGAATATCAGTGTTATGTTAAGTAAGACAAGTTAAAGTGTTTAGAGTCTATTTTACAGGCTTAGTCAAAGGGAAGTACACAAAAAAAAAGTATTATAAAAGTTCAAATTTGTGTAACCAAATAGTCAAATGTAACAAAATTGTTAAAAAGTTTAAAATGTAAAATTATTCAGCAGTAGTCTATCATGTCATGCATTTAGATATAGCGGCGGAGGCGAACAATTGGTACTTTTTGTAGCTGTGAAGGTCGAGTAGTCTGGTGGACAAGGCGTCAACCAGCGGGTCTAAGGTCATTGAGTGAGGAGGGTAACCTCTCTACAAGGCGTGTTTGGCTCTTTCAATATCATTTACGGTGTATTTGACGAAAACATGATGGAATGTTGGCTGGGATCCACAAAACTTACAGGGAGTACTCTGGATTGTCCGAAGTACTTTCCGATATTTTACACATTAATTTTTTTTTTCCTTTGACGTTTCCACTATGGGTTCGTCAACATGTGTGGGTACTGTGGGTACTGTGGGTTCCGGTCATGGTGGGGAGGCGGTGGCT
>JAQFYP010004123.1:0-10059 GCA_034694865.1 Bilobella braunerae
GAAAGTTTAGAAGCGTTCACAAACACATGTATTCAATTTGGAACAAAGCATGGCGTAGCTCTAAGTTCTAAAAACTGGAATGAGGCAGACTTCGCTTTAAAATTGGAGGCTTCGAGGAAACAACCTTGCAAAGCTACACAATTACCTTTTGAAGGCTCGGAGGTTGTAACTCATTTCAGTGTACAATCATTGAATTCGATTGGATTGGAATTTCCAGGCAATGGTAGGCTTAAAGGGTGCATCCATGTAAAAATATGCACAACAATTTAGTAATGTATTAAATTTAGTAATGGAGGTATTAAACCTTTTCCGTGTACATTCATTGAACTCGATTGGAATGGAATTTCGAAGGCAATGGCATGGCTTAAAGGGTGCATCCATGTGAAAATACGCATAATAATTCAGTGCTGCGGTGGGAATTTTGAACGAAAGAAGCAGAGTGTATTTGAGTGTGCACATTTGGGCATATGAAGTTGTTTTTGTAAGGCCCTGGAAGAGTACCCTTAAGTCAGCAGAGAGTGGCATTATTGAGTTATCTCACTCTTCCCCCATTGTTAAGGAAATAAGGAATCAGCATTAACAACTTCTGATCTAAAAAAAACTTTCAAAATAACGGGTTTTGTTTTCTCGGTTAGGGTCGTTCTCGGTTTTGGTTTTCTCGGTATTGACATAGAACAATCTTCTAGTTCTCCAATCAACAAGAAAATTAATAGGAAACGGTTTAGGTTTTTTTTATTTAAAAAATGTTGTTAGGAGGACTTGCAAAAGTTCTAGCATTTTTTTCTCTCAGCGTTCTTTAAAAATGGCTCTGTACACTGAGAAGCAATTATGGGCCCTTTGCTTATCGAATAAATCCAATCAGACACGCTTCGAACGCAGTAGAATTCAATTAAACTTTATATTGTTGCTGGATTCTTACCTATAATACTCGTAATTTGTATGTATTTTCTAAGCAGGTTGGTTAGGTTTAGGTTAAACCTAACCATTTTTTCGGGGTTCAGAAACCGTGGCGATTTTCCTGAAAATGTTTCCGTCACAGGCGAGAAGACATTTAAAGCGGCGCACACAAAAGTTACACCAAGTTTTTTTTTCTAAACTTTTCTAAAACAGAATCATAAGCGTTTTTATTCCCTTTCATTGTTAAAAAGTTCTCAAATGAATTAATAAGTAAAAGAGAAATAAAATTTTCGCAACTTTCTCCCAGATCCGAAAACATGCAATTTTTGCATCGCACTTTGGCTTGAAATTTTTATCTTTTTCGTGTAAACGCGATTCCATGTAATAGTACCTAAAAAAGGAGCTAAAAGAAAAGGCCTAAAAATAGGGCCTAAAGTTAAAAGGACCTGAAATCTTTAAAATAATTAAAAGCACTAACTTTTAACACTAATTATAATTAATGACAATTAAACCTAAACTTTTAGTGAACCAATTAATATAAAATACTAGCTGCACCGTGCCGCTTCGCGGCACTCGTTAGCAGCTTCCCGCAATACCAACATTCCCGCCGTCACTTTAAGTGATGGCGGGAATTAAAGACTTAAAGACCCCAGAATATGGAGCTATCCAAGCCGTTATCGCAGATGGTATAAAAGGTATAAACTTAGCCACATTTAATCTTCGATCCTGGAAAAACCGGAAGTACCTACTGCCAAGAGTTTGACCACCCCAGATACAATCCTCATTTATAAGCAAAATATTGCGCTTGAAGTTCCAGCATCTTCGTAGGATTTGATAATACCTTCTCAATTTTGTGTATTTTGACATTTTACCCGTAGTTTAGCCCTGAACAACTCCTGTAACAAAGCTCAGTTATGTACATAATTCGGCGCCCGTAGCCCCTGCTGCCTTGGCAATTGACCGGAAATTAATTTCCACCTTAATTAGCTCTAAATTGCCTCATTTACAAAGCTCATTAATGTGCGCAATTTGTAACCCCTAGCCCTAGCGGTCTTTGCGGGATTGGACAAAACACGTTAAATTTAGGGTATTTAGACATTTGACCGTTGACTCTACAAAAACAGGAAGTGAAGTTCACCCGAAATTTTGCTCTACGCCACCCACCTAGCTCCAGAGGTCTTTGCGGGATTGAATGAAGCGCGTTAAATTTAGGTTATTTTGACATATGACCTTTGACCCTAAAAAAAGTAAGTTTCATCCGGAGTTTGGAATTAAATAAACCATTTTATAAAGCTCATTGATGTATACAATTTTGCGACCCTAGCCTCAGCAGTCTTTGGATGATTGATTAAGATATGTTAAATTTATTTATGACATTTGATCTTTGACCCTGGGAAATCTGGAAGTAAATACCACTCCAAACTTGGCAATAAATTACCCCATTTACAAAGCTCATTAATCTATACAGTTTTCAGCCCGTTGCCCCAGTGGTCTTTGCGGTATTGAACAAAAAACGTCAAATTTAGGGTATTTGAACATTTGACCTTTGACCCTAGAAAAACCGAGTAAAAAGTAAATTTGACCCAGACTTTGGCCTAAATTTACCTCAGCTAAGCACCTCACTTATTTGCGAAATATGGCGCAGGTATCGGCAGCAGTCTAAACAGGTTAAGACAAAATATGTTACAAATACATAAAATTGCTTTCATTGTGAAATTTGACCTCTGACCCTGGATAAACCGGAAATAAATTTGTTTCCAAAAGTTAGCCCAAATTCACCACAGCTTAGCACCTCACTTATGTGTGAAATATGGGGCAGGTATTTCAAATAAAATTTGAATTATGCTACGTTAAAATTATGCTACAATTTTGGGCAGTGTTGCATTTGACCATTGACCCTGGAATAACCGGATGTATATTTTGATCGGAGTTTGGCCCTAAACCACCGCAGATTCACACCTAATTTATGTGTAAAATATGGCGCCCGTAGCTCTAGCGGTTTTTTCAGGCATCGATGTCTAACAGACAGACAGACAAACGATTTTATAGTATAGAAACTCAAAATTTAATTTAATAAATATTCTCATGTATACATAAACTAAATAAACATTTAACCCAATATTAGTAACTAGAAAATACTTCCAGGAAATACCTACCAATAATTTCTATACTTTCTCTTAAAATATAATAAATAATTTAAAATTATGCATTATTATTCTTATACAAAAAGTATAAATATTGTCACGCCCAAGAAGTCATCGACCCCTTGGACGCGACATCACTAGGTTATGTCAGTTAGTTGTACATTATTTGCAGACATGTCTCTGGTTTGTTTGACTCCTTATCAGTTCTGTTGTTAGTAGTAGGTCATTGGTTTTTGCCCTTGGAGTCACTCTTATAAATAAGAGTGACGCACAGTCGATCGGGGCTCAGTCTGTCTTTGGTCAGTCGACCTTTCCCTCTGTCCCATATTCTGGTCGACTTGTCATTGACCTCGCCTTGACCTTTGTTCACATTCTTGATTCGTCGTACAAATAAAAGATTATTTGTACACTTGATCGTCTTGGTCACTCTACCGTTGAGCTACACCGTCCCCTCATTACCCTTCAGTCCCCCAGTCGTTACGTCACCGGTAGCCCGTGACAATATTTATTTCTACTTTATTTGTAAATTTTTTTTATTTATTTACGATTAACGTTAATAATTAATGATTTTTTAATTATTTTAAAGATTTTCGGTCCTTTTACTTTAGGTCCTTTTACTGCTTAGGCTTTATTATGTAGACTCTTCATTTTAGGCCCTTTATTTTAGGCCCTTGATTTTAGCTCCTTTTTAGGTCCTATTACTTGCTTCCGTGAACGCCATTTGAAAAATAAAATAAGAAAAACTTGGAACTCGGGGGCAGCATTCTCGCATCGGCTTAAACCAAAGCTAAGCAAATTTTAATCGCGATTCAATTCTCGCGAAAGCTAAGCCAAAATCTTTAGTTAAGCTAAAGTTTAACCTAAACTAATCCATGTGCCGAGAATGAGGGTTAATTAAACCCGATTTAATTATCTTCCATTCTCGCACACCACTTAATCCCAAAATTAAGCCAAAAAGTTAAACCTGTTTCTAGCAGGTTTAAGTCGAGCTTTGACAAAATCGATCTTTATTCTATCACTTATTTCACTATCAATTAGTTAATATGTTTTACATTTAAGGCTTTACTATTATTAATGGTTGATCGAAACATTTGAGGTAATTGTTTGTTTTATTAGTGAACAAATTATTCGTATTGCATTACTACTTAGCCTGTATAGTGACACTAACCTGTGAGAGTTAAGACATATACTAGGCAGTGGCGCCCAGTACAGCGTGGTTTTAACTTGACCTGGGTCAGTTGTGACTCACTTTTAGTCTGCTTCTTGGCATAGGAAAATGATACTTTGTGGTCAATATTACACTTCGTATGCATGGCCAAGTAAAGCCATAATTTTCTAACTGACGCTTTGGAAGTTTAGATTTTAAGTCTAGCAGTGACACTCGCTCGAGTCAGTACCAATGACCTAAAATTGACAATCACTTCATGTAGCAACACTACAAGTGACAGACCAGTGATATTTGATCGCACTATTAGCAGAACAGAAGCAGTTACACTGATTATAGTTATTACACCTATGACCAAGCAATGGTGATGTGGTTGTAACTTGTTTTCAGTTGTAACTCACAGCCTTTGACCTTTCGTTCTTATTTGAAATCTTTGTTTACAAAATCAAATTCGAATTAAATAGAATCGCGCCCGAAAATTCAAAATTAGAATTAACTTCAGATTAAAACCGACTTTAGCCAAGTTTAGGTTAATCTTAATCGTGAAACTGCTCAGAATTACCAATCGAAATTGGCTTAGTTTTCGCTTAGCCCCCGATTAGAGAGGAGCGAGATTTAATCCGAATGCAAGAATGCCGGCCCAGAAGAAACTTAGGTTAAGGCTCAGCACACGACGACGTGACAGTGGATTTTCCGTGGGTTTGTTTTTAAATAAAATTGAATTTAGAAATTGTTTTTTTTGAAACTTCAGTTTACTTTATACTACTCATATCTTCTATCAAACCAAGCGCAAGCAGTGAATGTGCCATTATGGTACTCATTTGTCCATCCGTCCTTGACTTTAAGGGTCATGCACTAATTTGTGAAAATGTGTTTCACCAGATAATTGTCATTGGATAGTTTTATTTCACTCAATGGATATTGTTGTTTTAATTTAAATTTTGTCAACCAGTTTGACTTTGACTATTTTATGTGTATCTTTTTGTGTTTTGGGTTTTTTTTGCTCCTTTGCTGTTTTACAAAGAACATATCCAAATACAAATCTTGTTGCATTTTTTTTAATTGAAATTTTTTTCAAGTTGTTTCAAGATCACTTTCTTTGAAAGTCAATATCCAGTAAGGAGAATCTGGGTCTTAATTTTTTATCACAAAAATCAATACTCTTCTGTGCAAAATTCCTTTTTTTGCAACCTTTGTTTGAATTTTTTAAAACACCAAACCTACGTTTGTGCTACTGCTTATTTCAGGGCGTTCTTTAGGAAATTAATTCAAAAATCAAAAGTGACTGAATTCTAAACAAAGGAAACAAAATCATGAAATACAAACGCAAAGAAAAGTGAAAAATAGATTGAGCAGTGCCGTAACGCTGAAATGCGTTAAACTGCACAAAATTGATTAACTGAAATGTCATAAGCGGGTTCAAAATCGGGTGCCGGGAAAATTAACCTTAAACCCACTAATAAACCTAACTTCAATTTTCTAAACCTATTTCTGCAGCATATCCTTCTGTTTACCTTTCTCCCCTGACACGTTTTTTTTAGGCAAATCCGTTAGAGTACTGCTCTGTGAGCAGGAAGGCAGTTCTGCACAAACCCTCTTCGGAAGAGGACGCTTATTTTTGGAGCTCTGCGCCAACCCTCCCAAAACTTTCGGACAGTAAACAGTACTTTTCCATGCACACGTAACCTTTTCAGAATTTAGTGCTGTGTAAATACCAGCAGCCAGAAAATTGTCGTCGTTGACAAATCGCGGTGCACACCGCAATTTGCCGTAATGTGAAAATGAAAGTCGGGTTGTCGAACGTGCCAATTGGATTTACACGCTGATTTGTGGTGTCGGAGGCGTAGACGTAGGTGTAAAGGGTACCACGCCACTGGATCGCAACATTGTTAATTTGAAGACTTGATTGGCTGAATGTCGTATGACCCTTCGTTACTCGCCAGTAAGTGAATAGTGGAAGAGAGTCAAGTACCGTAACTAATTAGTAGACTCAAAGGAGCCTCACCCAATTTCTCCATAAATTCCTCTTTGAAACATGCAATTAAGGCGGAAGCTGGAGATAAGGCCTAAGAAAGTGCTTTCACTTGGAGAAAGTGACTTTTGCAAATAAAAATTCTGATACCTACTTCTATAAGTATTTTTTCTCGTTCACAGTGCGCATCCATTCGAGTTTTCCACAATTTCGATTCTGCATAAATAGTCAAGATGAAGATTTTAATTTTTTTACAATGTTTTTTAATTTATTTGACAAAGTTAGCAGCCGCTGAAAATTGTTGTACAGAGACTTTCATAATCATTAAAATCCAAAGATCTCCTGATGTGGCGATAGATGATTTTTTTAAAGTTCGGCATAACATTAACGAGTTGGGAGGTATGGAGTGGCAGTGAAATTTTAGTTTAACTACATTTCATGAAGTTGTTTAAGAATCTCGCTGTACATTCCGCGTTGAAATTGAAGAGAAAGTGAAGATGTTTGTAGAATTGCTAATCAATTCTAAAATTAGTTTATTCTGCCATCTAGTGTTAGCTTTTTCTAACTCTAATTTCAAAAGATTAGAAAAGTCGACAAAAACGTTTTTCTTAAATTCCTTTCTTTCTTTCTGAGACTATTTGTCGTTTTTTAGAGTTAGTCGAGCTTTAGCATTTCACCAGAAATGACCTCTCTCTGTATCGCTCTAGTTTCGACTCTGTTTCTTCGTAAAACAATTAATTAATTGAATTAAAAAAGGGTTCAAATCCCGCATAAATGGATTTCGTTGACCTTTCGGCCACTCCATTTATTTGACCCTTTACTAAAACCCGATTTTAGGTATTCTCTGTTCGAGAATACCAACAGAAGATGATGTGTAACTCGAAAGGGGTTTGCAAAGAGCCGAGAATCAAATCAAGCTTCTCGTTTGAAGTTTTCTCCTTCCTTAAACAGACTTGCAGCCTTTCTAAAAACACATTTTAGAACAGAGATCTGCCGTTTTGTAAAACACATTTTTAAAACAAAGTTGAAGCTCTTTCACAAAGAAGTCAAATGAGAAAAGCTTTTGAAATGACTTTTGTTTTCCTTTGAGGGGAGCAATGCAGTTCCGTCGAAATTGCTAGTAAAAGTTGGAAAAATACACTGTGTTTCAAAAGACGTGGAGTCAGCAGGACTCATTTTCATAATTAGCTTTGACTTGCACCGTGGAAGTTAAGAATCTCTCTGTACATCAACTGCTCGGAAGTTGAATTTTCCTAATGCTGTCATCTTAGGAGCCTTCCAAATTAATTCGGCAAATGAGTCTTTCCTCTTCCTGCCTTCCCCTAAACTGCAAATTGAATTTTGTAGCAAAAACCAACAAACTTTTGTTTTGTTGCGTACAACCATCATCTCAAAGTAAAGTTAATCCGGAGCAGTTTACATTATAACACCTTGAAGTACAGAGCCTTCCTTAATAAACTTAAAGGACATTCTGTTTTAAAGTATGTGAATTTAGAATTGGAGCCCCTACTTAAACACCCTGCACAATACAATTACCTTTAATAAAGTAAAATTTGATCGTTAAGTATCTGCATCATGCGCCTTGATGTGCGGAGACTTTTTTGGTAACCTGAAAATTAGTTCTATAAACAACCACGAGTCTAGTAAAATAAAATTTTGGTATAGATTTTATAGAGCCATTTTATGTCAACTAATTTATTGTTAGTGTTGGTCAAGTTGGAACATCACCGCAAGATAAAATCGCAGTATACCGCATGTGGACTTGCGGCACTGGAAAAACGCTTTATACACTTTGGCTCTACAGCTCTCAGATTTAGGATACCCTAGATTTCTGGATCTCTTGAGCAGTGCTTAAAAATCAGTCTGTAATAAAATAGGTGAAAGGAAGTTAAATACATTCTTCTAGCACAACAGTCTACTTAAATACATGCTCTGTACAACAAGAAACAATATGTTCTCCTTGAAATTTCTGTTGTTTTCACCTGTACTGTACTTGTAAAAAAAAGCTCTGTACATGCATGCTGCTTGAAGGTGTAAAAAACTAGACGAACTTCAACTGTAATTATAAAAAAAGGCTATGTACATGTTTGTGCACAAAATCTCCAGGTAAACTCTAACGGAAAGAAATCTTAGCTTCAGAACAGAATTAAATAGAGAATGGCTTCCAAGAATTGCGCCAGCAGCACACTTATGAAAGTCTCGGTAACTCTTGGGGAATGTCATTCATGTAACAGAGCCCAAATACTATCCGTAGAGTACTATTTTAATTGCAATTCGATATAAATAACAAAGATTTGCTTCCAGCAACGTCAGAAGGTGTAATTTGGGTTTGAAAGCAAGGTTTGAACTTATGAAAGGTTTTGTATTTTTATGAGTAAATTTCAGCATGCATGAACAACTGGACCTGCAGAAGACTCAATTCATTTCGATAAAAAAATGCACAAATAACTGTGCACCCAGGGTATAGTGACATCGGATATAAGAAAAACCCGGTTATAATGAACCGATATTTTGGGGCAAATAGGATATTCATATGGGATTTCACTGTAAATGAACACCGGCTATAGTGAACCCTGGCTACAGTAAACGGTTTTGGGGTTCCCCTTCAGATTTATTATAACCGGGGTGCACTGTACTGACTTTCAGCAATATCTGAGTGAAAGGTTGTGTTTGAAGGGTTGCTATGAAAGGCTCTGTACTTTTGGAGGTGAAATGTATAAATAATGAAAGCAAGAGAATGCTCTTAAAGTGAAAGTAATAGTGAAGGGTGTCTCCTGAAGTAAAATGGATGAATCTTTGACACATAATATGAGGAATTGTCACCCCAACTTCCCTACCGTCCAGCTTAAAACTTTTAGACTTTTGTTTAGAACACAGTTTAGAACGGACTTAGAAAAAGGTTTTTTTTGCTTTTGTCTCAGTTGCCGAATGGGCGTTGTCGAACCACCAGAATTTTTAAGTGCTAATTGGCGTTAAACTTAATTGAGTTTGCTTAATTGCCTTGCTTAATTGCTTTGTTTAGTTTTTCTTTTTGAAACACTGCCAAAATTTAGAACATCCGTTAAGCATAAGGTTGTCGAGGTTAAAATATAGGGATTCAAAATGTGAAGAAATGTTACTTTAAAAGAAAACGATTATAAAAATTTTTTAAACAAAAATTATTGAAAGACAACGAACTGGAGTCGGAAATTTTGAATAGGATTTTCTTTGTTTGAATTTAAGCGACCTTCAAGTGCACTTTTTACACTTAAAAAAAGATCTTGTTTAAATTTTTAGAACGAAGGGTCTTACAACATTTTGAAAAAGATTTTCCTGACATTGGAGGGAGCTTTATTTTTATTTTAATGAAGATTTTTATGTTACCAACTGCTGGAGAAGTGCTGGAGAATAGACTGAGCGCAGAAAGTTGTTTCGTAGGCGCAAGACTCTGAAAAAAACTTGTTCAAATAAGGCCTAAATTCAAAAACAGCATCAAGAGTGTGAATTTAGAACACAGTTGAGAGAAAAGTGTGAAAACAAAATTTAATCTTGAACACAATATTTTTAGAGAGAAAAAGCAAATTTTAAGAGAAAAAACAAACAATTTTTTTTTGCAAATTTTGTTGCAAAAATAGAAACTGTTTGAAAATTCTGATCATAAATTAGAGAAAGTTTTGTAAATGTTTGATTTTAACTGCGCTTCTGCTTATGTAAAGTAATTACGAAGATACGGAGGCTTTCTTTATACAATAATCACAAATTTCAATGTCCATTGTTGAAAGGCACGCATTGGGAACCCCCTTAGAAGGGCTCCATGTTTTCTCAACTTACCTGGAGTGCCTCCCACCTGTACAGCTCCGATTTTTTTGAAAAAATTTCCAAATAATACTTTTATGAAAAGA